>PVKM010031550.1:0-16776 GCA_004027735.1 Carollia perspicillata | reverse complement strand
ATATTCTTCCCATATGCTCTTACAAGTAGTGATCTTATAAGTCTTTTCTTTAAATCTTTTTTAATCGTGATTTTTAATTACAGTTTATATTCAATATTATTTTGTATTAGTTGCAGGTGTACAGCATAGTGGTTGGACAATGATATACTTTACAAAATGTTTACTCCAATATTTCCAGTACCCAGCTGGTGCCATACGGAGCTATTTCAATATTATTGGCTATATTTCCTATGCTGTACTTTACATACCTGCGACTGTTTTATGACTAGCAATTTGTACTTCTTAATCCCTTCACCTTTTTACCCAGTCCCCCAACCCCCTTCCCTTCTGGCAACTACCAGTCTGTTTCAATTTTGTTTGTTCATTTGATTTGTTCTTTAGATTCCACATGAAAGTGAAATCATATGGTATTTGATTTTATCTAACTGCCTTATTTCATTTAGCATAATACCCTACAGGTCCATCGCACTATGGCAAATGATAAGATTTTATTCTTTTTCATGGCTAAGTAATATTCCATTAGTCTTTCTGGCTCAGTAATAGTTCATTGTGTAAATGTGGCACAGCTTTTTCATCCACGGGGCTATCGATGGGTGCTTGCATAGCTTCCATATCTTGGCGATTGTAAATAATGCTGCAATGAACATTAGGGGTGCCTGTATTCTTTTGAATTAGTGTTTGGAGTTGCTTCAGATATTTACCTAAAAGTGGAATTTCCGGGTCATAAGGCAGTTCCGTTTTTTATTTTTTGAGCAACCTCCACACTGTTTCCCAGAGTGGCTGTGCTGATCTGTGTCCCCACCAATCCTACTACACCACTGTCTTTCACTGTTGAGTGCTGCTGTGGAGATCAAGAACAGCTGGATTTTTCTTCCCCCTCAACTTGTATGTGCAGGTTGCCCAAAAATTTACTACTTCATCTTCAAAGTCAAATAATTTTACCGGGGCATGTCTCATGACCATTCTCTTCTATTTCCCTGCTACACATATGCCCTTTAATCTTTCAACAGTTTAATGCATATATGAAGATCTTCTGGTAATTCAGGATCTTTTCTTGGTATACATATCTCTTTATATTTACCACATACAACCCTTTTCTCCTCCCCCTAGAACATAATTGCAGTGTTTTTCTTCAAGGATTCCAATTATGCATATTTTGGATTTTCTTTACCTGTGATCTAGCTCTGTCTTTTTCCTTTCTAAATTATTATTTTTCAATTCTACTCATTTCCAGAGTATTACCATTTAACATTTTACCATCTCTTCCCTAGTCTTGCCTTTCCACTTAATGACACTGCTTTATTAAATTTTTAAAAGTCATGGTAAATGTTTAGTCACAACTTTCACCTATACTTTGACAAGTATTTGCCATGAGAGTTCTTCGTGTGTTATTATATTTTTCTCTTCTTTGTCTGCCTTTTTCTTGTAGTATCTTTGCCTATTTTCTATGCTGGGTCTGTTTTTATTACTCATCACTGGAGTAGATTGGCTTACCTAGGAGGAATTTGAGGGTTTAAGGGGAAGGCCAAGGATTGTATTTTTTTAAATATAAAATCTTATTTTTATTTCTATTTCAAACTTATCTCTTCCTCTTCATGAATTACTACTTTAGGTATAATTTGAAAAAAAGTCTTTTGGCTTACAATTTGCTTCTCAATGTCAGAATAATTTCTATTGATTTTATTGCTTATTTATAACCCCCATCTTTTTTTAAAATTATTTTATTGTTGTTCAGTTACAGTTGTCTGCATTTTAAGACTATCTTGTTTCCACAATCCAAACTTCCCCTTCTCTGTTGTCATGGAAACAAACTGTTTCCTGCAAACATGGCTTATCAATGTGATCTTTTACTTAGTTTTGCTTTCTCAGAGGCTACACATACAGAAAAACAAAAAAGCAAAAAAATTACTTCCTAAAGGTGAAAGGCATGCACATAGGTGAAAAAACTGTAACTCTTTTGCAGGTGGAGAGCAACAGCGGCAAAAAGGGTGTAGTGACTGTTGGCAGGCGCCACCTTGCTCACAGGTTGGCTTTGGAGCACAGTCCTCCTTTCTGATGTTGAGTACCTTCCCAAGGGGATACATGGAGACTGGTCAGTTTACATCACCATATTAAAACCAGGTATCCATATCAGCCTTTCTTAGTTTTATTTTTGGGTGTGTTTTATCACTTATATATTTGTACAGTAGTTTAAGTATATAATTCACCGATAAAATGTAGAAATATGAGGGAAAGTTACTCAAAATACTTCTTGAGGAGCTGTATGATTGGCAACATTGGAAGTTGTCTGGAGGTTGGCAGCCCAAAAGACTGTTACTCATAACCTAACAATAAGAAAAAGCCAGATAGTCTAAAAAATAGAACTTTTCTTGAACCCATTAGAGAACTGAGTTATCAGGGCGACCAACTAACATGAAATCTAAGGGATCAAAATCTAAGGTATCTTGAAGGACAGATGGGATTCATGGACCAGCACATTTTTGGCAGAGCACTGAAGGAAGCAAGTGTGAAAAATTCAGGTTCTTTCAGAGAACAAATTGATAAAGGCCAAGTGTGGGCTGATGAAAGCAAAGAAGCCCTGGGAGCTACAGAAACAAGAAATACACACTCCCTTACAGGCTTTCCCCCAGCCGCCCTGTGGACCACTAGTCACTTATGAGACAGTCTGCAGGCAGGGTGGGAGATGAAAGAATGCAGTCACTGGTGGTGCAGGTTTGGAGGACAGGAGCAGCTGTCACTGTGAGAAGAGACTGACATTGTCCCATACCTCCTGAAGAACAAAAGTCTTAAACTGCTGAAAGAAAGACTTCAAACACTGCTACCCTTGCCCTCTCCCCGGGGCACAGGTAAAGATTTTCTGCCGAAAGGGAAGGGGAAAGGAAAAACTCTCCACTCCTGGGAAAGGGACAGGGTACTGATAGGAACCCAGACCATTGGATAGCTCCTATCACTGGAAGAAAGGCAAGATCAATGATAAAACTTCACCCCGAAGGCCTAGGGAGATACAGGAACTGACTTAGATTTGGGCTGAACTAGGACAAGACAGAGTGTCCCCGACCATCACCAAGCTAGTTGTCAGACAAACAGCAACATTTGGGAGAGGGGTGACGACATGGAGACCCCCTTGGAGGCACAGACACAAAGGGAAGGACTATGGCTGAAAGTGGAACAGGACAAACCCTCCAGCACCCCACCTGAGGGGTCTGACGCCTGTGGTGGGATGAAGGTAACAAGGGCAACAATAGAAAATGCACAGCTAGTTAAACTCCTGGCTTCATTGTTTAAATCCATTACCTACTAATTGTTAGCAGAAGAGGACACCAGGCAAAAATACTATTTACCAAAACCTCTACTGTCGACACACTATGACTGGAAATTAATTAAAGAATTCTAAGACTACACTAAAATGAAACAATCAGCTTTCAAGAGAGAGTGAGTAGCAGCAGAAGAATCAGTGATCATCTAGTTGTCATAAATATGACAGGGAATTGCAAATAACTACAATTAGTATCTTAATTGAAATGTAGATTAATTGAAAGGTGGGTGACATGCATGAGTAGACTTGTAATTTCAGCAGAGAGATGGAAAATATAAGAGTTGAATTATAAGCTGGGAATAAAAATTACAGTACAGAAATAAAGATGCCTTTGATGGGTTTATCATTAGAGTTGACATGGCCGAGGAAAGAGTCAGTGAACTTGAAGACAGTTCAGTAGAGCTTACTGAAGTTGAAAATGAAGAGGAAAACATCAACAGGTTAAAAAGAACAGGTAATTGCCTTCCTGTGAATACACTTGCACAGACACGCAGACACACCCCCCACCATATTCAAACTGCTGAAATTCAAGCAGACGGTCCTGAAGGCAGCTGGAGAAAAATAGATGCATTACACACAGAGGACCAAAGACAAGAATTTAGAACATTTCATTTTCAAAATCTATGGAAGTGAGAAGACAATGGATGTACATCTTTAAAGGGCTGAAAGAGAAATACGGTAAGTGCAGGGAGCTATATCCAGAGAAAATAAAATATTTTTCAAAACAAAGAAGAATAAAGAGTCTTCAGGTAAATAAAAACAGAGTTTCTGATAACAGCATATCAGTTCTTCTGGCTGAAGGAATATGCACCCAGAGAGAAACCTTAATCTATAAAAAGAAATAAAGATCCCTGGAAATGTTTAAAATGAAGATGAATACAAAAACATATTTTTGTCTTATTCATATTCATTCTAAAGATAACTGATTACCCAAATTAAAAAATAGTAGCAAGGTGTTGTGACTTTATAAGTGAAACTAAATGTATCACAATAGCACGAAACACAGGAGGGAGAGAATGAGCATATACAACTGTAGGTTCTTACATTACACGTGATGTGGCATAAAACTGAAAGTAAACCATGATTACTTCAACTTGTTTACTGTAAATACCTACACAGGTAATAAGGCAATAAAGATGAAAGACATACAGAATGGAAGCATGGAAGTAAAACTGTTTTCATTCACAGTCAACACTGCCTATGTAGAAAATCTCAAATCTACAAAATCTTACTGTGACTACTAACAAGTGACCTCAACAAATTTGCAGGATGCAAGGTTAGTATAGTGTACAAAAACCAACTGCATTTCTTTATATTTGCAATAAAGAACTTGGGGCTTAAAAACTTTAAACTATCATTTATAATAGCACCACAAGTTATGAGATATTTAGGAATAAATCTAACAAAAACATATGTAATATCTGTATGCTGAAACCTGCAAACCACTGATGAAAGAAATCAAAGATGACCTAAATAAATGGAGAGATATACCATGTCAAGACTTGATGTCTAGGTCACTATTTTCCCAAGATGAAAATGTAAATTTAACACAATCACAAAACAATAAACAAGCTAATTATTAAATGTGTGTAAACATGCAAAGGAATCAGAATATCCCAAAGATACTTGGAAAATAATAAATTCGGAGGACCCATACCACCTGAGCTCAAGACTAACTATAGAACTATGATAATCAGTGTAATCTCAGTATACCTAAAGCAGTAAAAATGAACCTTAACCGATGTTTTCTAGAAATATATAAATTAATTAAAAATAGGTCAGATTCCAAAACAATCCCCCAAATTTTATAATTTAATAAAAATTTTATGCAAAACATAGGAGGAAATTTTCATGACCTTGGGTTAGGCAAAGATTTCTTAGATATGACATTAAGAGCACAATTTAAAAAAGAACACATTGATAAATTGAACTTTACCCAAAGTATAAGCTTCTGTTCATTGAAAGATATTATGAGAATGAAAAGACAAGTACAGGCTGACAGAAAATATCTACAAAACATATCAAATAAAGGACTTGTATCCAGAATATAGAAAGAACTCTCAAACCTCAATAATAATAACAAAACCCCCAAACACTCCAATACAATGAGCAAGAGACTTGAACATTTTTGCTGAGGAATACATGTGATGGCAAATAAACACATGAAAAGATGCTCAGTATCACTTGTCATTAGGGATATGCACATTAAAACCACAATGAGATGCCATTATATAACACCTTACATCACTTGACACAAACAAACAAATAAAAAGCAACTGACCATACCAAAGACTGGCAAGGATGGATGCAGAGCAGCAAAGTCTCTCTGACAGTGCATTTGGGAATGTTAAGTGGTTATGTTCATTTGGGAGAAGAGTTTGGCAGTATCTTACAGAGTTTAACACATACTTATTTTGTGACCTAGTAATCCTCCTCCTAGGTATTTACCCAAGACACATGAGATCTCATGTTCACCCAGAACCCTGTATGGAAATGCTTATAGTGTCTTTATGTATTAATTCTCCAAACTGAAAACACCTAAATATCCTCCAACAAGTAAATGGATAAAGACCATGTGGCACATCCACAGAACAGAATACTTCTCAGCAAGGAAAAGGAACAAACTACTGATGCAAAGAATGACAGGGATGCAGAATGAAATGCATCTTGCTAAATACGTCAGATTCAAAAGATTGCATGGTGTCGTTCCATTCATGACATCTTGCAAAGGCAAGACTACAGGGACAGAAATCAGATTAGTGGTTGGAGATACAAGACTGAAGATGACTACAATGAGGCACAAGGAAATTTTTTATGTTTGGTATTTTGAATTGGATTGTAGTTTCCCAACTGTATGTGTTTCTAAAAACTCTTAACGATCACTCACTAAGAATGATGAATTATACTGTATGTGAATTATACTTCAAAAACTCTGATTAAAACACACACAGGCACAGAGAACACACACAGAGATACCTGGAGGTGACTGTCAGAATGGTGAGACGAGGTGGAGATCAAATCAGGAGACATCCCTTACTAGTCATGGTGTCACATTGGAGGCTTATAAACTATACCGAGAGTGGCCAAATGAACCCTCCCCAGCTGTCCCACTTACTGATGACTCTTAGATCTCCTCTATTTGAGGCAACTGGGACATTGCTATGGCCAAACCTCATGGCAAAAATATTAGAAAGCCTTGGGTAGGCATCATACCTTGTAACATTCTCATCAGTGGAACACATCTAGAAAGCCTGGTTTTTATAGAAAAGCTACCTTTTCCATGTTAAAAAACAAACAGTAACTCTATCTACTGAATAATGAAAGCAAGTGTGATAAAATAGAAATTTGTTGTGTATTCCTGCAATAACTAGCATTGGGTTTCTCAATTTCAGTTGTTTAATGGAGTATTTAGGTGTTTAATGCCAAAAAAAACTGATAAAAGAAAAATCTAAAACAAATTGTAATTAATTACCTGGGATGAGAAAATGGTATTTTAAGATTATCTTGAAGTAATTCTTTTTTTTTTTAAGATTTGTGTGGGTATGTGTTCTTTTTTTGGAGATCTTCCACATTTCAGTGATAGTTAAAGGCTAACAAGCAATGGGCTCTGAATTTCAGCAAAGCAGACATATATATAATATAACAAATGATTTTTTCTCTATGGCAAACTTTGTTAATACTGAACGATTTCATAACATGAGCACAGGTCTTCTAAAGGAGCTATTTAGGAAGACACTATACAGTTAAACACACAGAGTTTAAATACCACTTGCTGCAATGTAAGGTGAGTTAGTAAAGCTTTTCAGTTTTCAGTTAGTCCATTCATACTTTTATAAATGCAATAAAAATAATATTTAAGTTTATCTTAAGTTCAAGAAGAGTTGGGACAAGGGTCAATTAAATTTCTTGGCAAGGTTCATAGATTAAAACTGAATGATCCATTAATTCAGATTCAGCCTGGAGAATATTTTGATTCTTCAAATTTCCTTTGGGACAGAAGTTGTAGGTTTCATTCATTTCACACCATGACTTCAACACTTCAACTTCAGTTTGTGGATTGATTCCAAAACACCTACATATTCAGTTTCATTTTGATTAGGTTTTCATAGTTTGCACTGGTTTGAGGCTCATTATTTGAGTCATCTCAAGCTGTCAGTTTTGCAGGTTTTCTCAATTAAGCAATGCCTTCATTGAGCTTGAGGTTATGGACAAAGCTGTTCAACAAATGTTTACTGACCTATTGGAAATAACCTTACTATTTTGAGAACCTGTTATGTAGAAATGGCTTATCGGTAAGACGTAAGACCTGTTACTCATAATTCAGAGGGGGTGAAGTCATTTTCATAAGATCATAGAAACATTTCTAAAAGGCTCGATAAAAGAATGCTAAACTTAAAAAAAAAAGTAAGCATAGAGGCTTCAAAATGAGGATTTCACACACACACAAAAAGGGAGAAAACTGCAAAGCATCAGAAGTGGGGAGTGGCTTGTCTAGAATAATGTAAAAGCCATCCCAGGGAACACATTACTGGTATCTATTGGGAAATAAGCAGATCAAAATTAATTAGAGCTCCTTGAACCTACCTGAGCCAGAGACTTATTGTCAAATACTGTGTCGTGCTGAAAGTATTTGTCCAGCCCACGGTCCTTGGTAATATGTTCGGACTCCTCACAGAAGAGGACAGAGTCCCCATCGAAAGCCACGCGGAGCTGTGTCTCACAGTAAGATATGTCTTTGGCTCCATCAAACATTGTAGCAGCAGCGATCCCTGGTAGGTAGACCATGGGGACTGATTAATTCTCCCCGCAGGGCCATGATATTTAGTTTCTACCATTAAAATAATAATAAAAAACCATCCCAGATCTTGCATTTCCTTTGGCTCTTTCTCTGATGACTCCACTCCCCTCCACAATTGCACATCTCAAAACCGTTGTCTTCGCACCACCCCCATTTTTAGAAGGGATGGGAAAGTGTAAAATGGGTTATAAGATCACTGAGGATGTCCACTTCCAGAAAAGTCAGCACTGTAAAAGACAAACTTAAGGGCTGCCACTAGGCAGAAATACCTTAGAAAATCCAACAAGGACATAAGCCGTAAAAACATGGAAAACCCAATGGAAGTAACTACTGCTGCAAAGCTCTCTATTAAGTACTGGGATAAAACCAGACCAATACCTTCTTTTATTGCTTCGTGTACTTTTTCAGAATCAGAAGAAAGATACAAGTTGGTAAGATAGGACTTCAGATAGCCAACGGGGCTTTTTCCACCGGTCAGACAGAAGCGGTCAATTAGTAAGCCTGTTGTGGGGCAAGAAAGATTTCATTATGTCAGAAGTTGAGACAATATACTTACTGTAAATGTGAATGGGAGTTACCTTAAGAACAACTGAGTGCCCACTGCGGTTTTAGAATTACCTTTTTAGCACCAGTACTGGAAAATGAAAATTACCTTCTTAGCACCAAAGTTTTACATAATAGTAGAAGCGTCTGGCGCATAATAATGTGTGAGGTCCCTCCACATTGACCTTGCCCGGTTCAGTCTCACAACAACTGTATGGCAGCAGTATTATTTCCATTACAGAGAAGGAAACTGAGACCTGAAGTCTTGTCTAAGTCCTCCGGTTCATGCTGGCTCTGTCCTTCAACCGCAACCTCCTCAGTTGCTGCAGGGGCCGGTTAAAGTGTGGTTCTGTTTTAGGTACCATTTCTGTCTTTCTTCAGGGACAATACAACAGTGATAAAAAAATTGTGCTAGGAATTGAACAGCTTTCTAAAAACCACAACGAAAGGTCTGAAATTGTCTGTATTTCCTGACTTGAAATTTTAAATGGACTTGTTAGCAGACTAAACACTAATATATCATCAATGCTTTTCAAATCAATAACAACTCGAAAAAAAAGTACTAGATGTTGCTAAGAGGTTTGTCAAATAAGCACCCAAATACACTGTGGACGAAAGTATAAATTGGTACAAGCTATCTAAAAAGTAATTTGACAAAATATATCAGGAGCTTTTAATAGGTTTATACATTTTGACCTAGGATTGCTTTCTTTTGGGGTTTATTCTAAGGGAAGAATCTGCAACTCTGAAAAAGATTTATGTAGGACTGTCTCAGTGCAGGATCATTTATAAAAGCAAAACAACAATGTGTGAATAATGAAATGAAGTATAACCTTATGCATATAAGGTTCGTATCCATTCAAGGTGTTTTTAGAAGTGCCATAAACTGGGTAGCTGCATGTCATAGAAAGCAGAGTTTCGAGTGCATCGCCTCTATGACCCAAGAGAGTAGATAGGATCCATCGACAGCTGAGGTGTAAGCGTTTGTTATGGTGTTAACAAAACATTCTCACTTGTTCACTTAAGCCAACAATGGGCTGACGTGGCACAAAACTGCACTCTACAAATCTTTAATTATATTAATTTAATGATCAGAAATTATGTGGTGGCTGTGGGGCTTTAGAAATGACTAAAACATTGTCTTCTCAAAGAGGTAATAGTTACTGAGGAGCTGGGCTTGTAAACATAACTATAGCGTAACAGGGAGAAACAGATTTTAAGAGTGGAAAGGAGAGGTGAAACCTTTGAACCTTTAACATGTATCTGTGGTGAGCAAGGAGTCTGATCACACAGTGAAAGCCCCTGGGTTGACGGCTCCTTGAAGTCAAGTTCAGAAGTGAAAAACATAAAACAGAAATACATTGCAGGACCTGGGATTAAGACTTTGAAATTCACACTTGACAAGTTAAGTCCAGAGCTTTGGGCCCAACTCTGTGCCGAAGTTAAAAATGAACATGGCCTCTCTTGTTCTGACATAGGCAAATAAACATTCCTCACGCAGAAGGGGGTGTCAGTATCAAAGACACTGCATTAGTTAGGCCACAGTTAGCAAAATAACATGGCTTCTCTCTCCCGGAGCCGCGAGCTGTTCTTCCACACGGTATTTATTTTACTTACCATAGTGATTGACGCTGTTTATAAGCCGCACTCCCACTTGGGCATGGTTATTAGTCATCAGTACAATATCAAATAAGTCCTGTTCATCCGGATACAGATCGTGGAGTCTAGTATTGACATGCTGCAGGGCCTGTCGGGTACAAACATGAGCGTGCTCAAAGAGGGCCAGGCAAGGTAGGCCTTGGGGGTCTGGAGAGAAGGGGTCTCATCAGTGTCAAATTCAAGCTTTGAAGACTCTTCACTGAGAGATTATGGCTCCTTTAAGGTGGGGTGCTGTCATTCATTTCTGTGTGTTATGCCTCTCACGCACAGAACTTCAGTTAATGGTTAGTGAATATATAGGTTAATACTTATTTGTTACAATTTGTTATGATTGTTACAACATTTGGTCTACTAGCATTTTATGCTTTGTCTATTTGTTTTGCTTGTTTTGTAAAATCTACCTTTCTTAATCATCTGATCTTTTAAAATTTTTCAGCTACAGTTGGTATCTGATACCATTTCAAATGAGTTTCAGGTGCACAGCACAATGGTCAGACAATTATATGATTTTCAAAGTGGTTCGCCTGATAATTCTAGTACCCACCTGGCACCATGCGTACTTACTACAATATCATTGACTATATTTCCTTTGCTGCACTCTACATCCCCATGTCTGTTTGCAACTTCCAATTCGTACTTCTTAATCCCTTCCCCCTTTTGCCCAGCTCTCCAAACCGAGGCGACCCTCACTTTGTTCCCTGTATCTATGAGTCTCTTTCCTTTTTTTTCATTTATTTTGTTCTTTAGAGTCCACATGTAAGTGAAATCATATAGAATTTGTCTTTCTCTGTCTGACTTATATTTTTTTGAAAATAGAATTTTAAATTTAAATTTATTTTTTTTGAAAAAAATGTATTTTAATTGTCGTTCAAGTACAGTTTTCTGTCTTTTACTCCCATCCCAGCCCACTGTCTGACTTATTTCACTTATCATGATTCCCTTTAGGTCCAACCATATTGTTGCAAGTGGTAAGATTTCTTTCTTTTATATGGCTGAGTAATATTCTGTTGTCTATATGTACCACATCTTTCTCTAATCACCTGTTGATGGACACTTGCATTGATGATTATTTTTTATTGTGAAAAATAACCTGCATGTTAACCTTGCACAAGGGCCATGCTAATGGTCTATTGTTCCAGCTTTAGCGCATGTGTTGCCAAAGCAGTGTTTGGTCTGTTTTCAAACAGGAGTCTTTAGAATAGGTGGCTGGTTTCCTCCTGTGCTCCTCCCATGCCCCATACGTTCTACTTACAACTAGTGGGAGTGTCATTTGTTTCTGCCTGGTTATGATGCTGTTGTATAATGTTTGTTTAAGTTTTATAGAGGATCACAGTTATAAGTGCTATATATTTCTGTATAAATTTAGAGCACCTGACTTTATTAATATTATACCCCTAGGTGCCAAGAACATCTTGTTGTTGTTGTTTTTTTTTAATATGCTATGTTTGGGGCAGAAGCAGCAAAAGTGAATTTCATCTTATTTGAAGGAGGCATTTTATCTCTGCTAGTGCTCACAATTGTGAACTCACTGCTTCTGGCTGCCATTCCTTCTGGGGAGGGAACAAAGGTTTCTGTGTTACTGGCCTCCCAATTAGGACTCCCCTCAGGAAAGCTCAGCATCTTAAATCTAGGGCTGGAATCCCTTCCCCAAGGGTCTGTTCTGGAAGTCTCTGTGTTAGCATAATCCAACTTGGGGTCAACTAAGAGGGCAAGAATGACAAAGGTGGCTTAGCGATGATAAGGGAAGCTAGATGAGATCCCATGTGTGACCCAGGGCCTAAGGACAACAACAGCTTCACCCAGTACCTTGATGAAGCGGAAGGCAGGCCCAGGGGTCAGGATGACGTTCTCGTTGGTGAGATGATACTCCATGTACTTTTCCAGACCCTCTTCCTCATAGATTTTCTTGCCGTCCATCATGTTGAAGAGAGCCTGGGATGACACAGCGATGGTGATGGCATGCTTGGGTTTCGGCTGCAGACAGAGGTGCCAACAGAGTCGGGGGGAGACAGTCACATAAACCGGAAGGGATTAGGAATGGGGCTCATCCCAGGGCAATGTGGGGAGAAAATAGCTGGGCCCTTGCTTGAAGCATTGGGATGCTGGAGACAGCCAAAGCCTGGGACTCTTACCCTCCATCCCTCCAGGCTGCAGAAGGGAGGTTTGGAAGGGATTCCCCTACCGCCTAGAGAGGAGACTGGGGCTGTGGGGCTGAGCAGAAGGATGGATGCCCAGGTCCTGGGGTCAGTGGGCCCTGCTCACCGGCCGGGGGCGTGAGCAGCCCGGGGTCTTCTCATACAGTGTCTTCACCGATGACCAGTAGGCTTCCTCATCATCATTCTCATCCTCCCGCTGCCGAGACAGGTCAGGCACATAGTCGCGATCCAGCTGGGAGGTATAGGTGGTCCTGCGCGGGCCATAGGACTTCCATTCGCTGGGGGGCGTGCGCGGATATTCCCGCTGCTGCATGTCCCGGGCATCCCGTATGTCCCGGGCATCCCGCGTGTCCCGGAATTCCCGCAGGTCCCGGGTGTCCCTCGAGTCCCGGAAGTCCCGCACAGTGCCGTGTGACCAGGTTTCATGGTTCTCTTGCATCTTGGTGGTGCGCCTGGACAGGGGCTGGGACTGAGGCTGGGACTGAGGCTGAGACTGGAGCTCGGGGGTTGTGGGAGGGCTCGGGGGGTCCAGAAACCCTGGGGGCGTGTGAGCCACAGGCGGCGTGGGCGGGGAGGCCTGTAGGGACAGCTCCTGCGTGGATTCTTGCTGGCTCTGGGAGGTGGATGACGCCTGGGAGGTTGTGGAGCTTGTGGGGACCTGGAGCAAGAAGATGGGCATCTGAGTTCATGATCGCCTGGCATCCCTGTCCCCATCTCCAACTGGAGTCAAGGAGAAGGGTCAGTGCCCTTTCCTCTGTTCGATTCCTAGGCCTTAATTGGATCCTTGTTCATCTCAGCTCTTTTAAGTGGGGCTTAAAGGGGCTTAGGCATGCCAAATCTCCAGATATTAGATATTTCTGTTAAGTGGACACAGACACAGTCTGCTTTCACTTCCCCTTAGTTCCCCCATCAGCACGTCACTTTTTTTTTTGAGTAGCTAGGTCCTCTTTTTTGCCCTTAGGTAATGTCACACAGATTGCAAAGTTCTGTCATGTGACTTCTGTTGACTTCTGTATGTATACCTGCCCAGTTAGAGACCTCCAGGTGGGCTTGAGTAAGGGACCTTGCTTGTGCCCTTCCTCCATCTGTGACCTCTACATGAGCAATTAGATCAAACGTTCCCAACAGAAGACTCTACAGTGCACCTTGGAGACAGCTGTCTGTACATTGGCCCTGTCATTAAAGCAGTGCTTGCAGGAAGGTTGCTAGCTGGAGAAACTGGCGTCTCCCCTTCGTCTCAGGACTCTGTGTGTGTGGAGTTCAGCAGGAGAGAAGGGGCCGTTCTGGAGAAAGGACTCCTGGACTAAGATGTGCAATAAGTTGTTAAGCATGCACATATTATTTCCATTTTTATGTCAGTTTCACGTGTTCTGAAAGGTGCCTTTTTGGTTAGATGATTGAGCCAGTCCCCACAGAGACAGATGGGTTGGTGGAAATACGTGTTTCCCCAGTGGCTGGATGTGTGTCACTCTCTCTGCAACCGACAACTTAATCTGCAAACTGACTTTTTCTTCTTATGTGGCTAGGCTTAGTATAACACTCTTCAATAATTTATCTTCTTAGTTGACCTTTCTATACCATCCCCTTCTTAGTCTTGAGTATGCAATCATTATTGAATGAATGAAGAAAGGAATGAGCAACCACAGAGTTTAATCATTAATTGCGTGTATGGCTTATAGATGTTGTGACCTGGGGTTGTAAACTAGCTCTGTTAGCATTATTGATGTGAAATCTTAGGCAAGTTGTTCTGTGTTTCTTTCAGCTATAAAATAGGGCTCACAGGGGGTGTCTTGTGAGGGCTCAATGAGGTAGGTAGAACGGGCTGACAGGTAGAAAGCATCAATGAATGTTTACCGTCATCAGTATCAGTATTATTCCTACTATTACTGTTAGCATTATGCTGTCATGTCCTCCATCCTTTCCTCTTCCTCTCTACCTTAAGATTGGTGCTCTTGCTTCTGGGATCCTCTAATGACGGGGCTCTGACGGATGGGTTTCGTGAAGTTCCAGACCACTGGTTTCGCACAAGGTACCCTCGAGAATCTGTCTTCGGCAACGATAATTCTTGTGATCCCTTTTGAGGAGAGAAGAGACCCAGGGGTGTAACACCCCCCACCCACTCCTCCCCTTCATGTGCCTACAGAATAGCCATGCCAAGCTAAACAGCAGCACACACTGAGAAGATCCCTGGCCACTACGACCCTTAGTTCAGTCTTGGTCCTGGAGTAGTAGTCTAGCTCTGGCCCAATCCTCACTCCTCTGAGAAGCAACAAAGTGGGGACCCACCTGGAAGAGCATTCAAAACCAAGAAACAAATCTGATATCTCATATTTTTTCACGTGTCACTCTAACATGATACTTAGTAGAGCTGACCATTTTTTCCTCCCTTTCCCCACTTCTTCCCTTAAGGTTAAGCCCATTAACAGATGCTAAAAAGACATAGCCACCATTTTTTACCAGAATACAAAGATGAGGGCAGGTGGGCCTAAACAAGGCTGCAACAGGACTCCCAAGGCAGCTACGTAAGAGCAACTAGAGCCCTCTGGCAGGAACAACACTGAAGGGGACCATGGAGAGGCAAGTGGAAGAGTTTCTATGCCCCATACCCTTCCCCTCACCCAGACTGACTGTGGCTCCCCTACAAAATCAGTAGTTCCATCTCTGCTCACCCTGATCATGGTGATCTGCTGGCCCTGTTCCCACAACAGGCACATGTGAATATAAATACGTATTGTGCGGCAGGGGCCAAGAAGGACTGTTCCCTCAGGTGCCCTAAGGCAGTGTCTACACGCCAGGTGACCACGCATGGGGCAACATCTCAGCCAGTGATTCGGATTGACTGCATGCCTCATCTGAAAGATTGTGCAGAAAATGGTCAATGCCATGGCCAGACTCCCCTTCCCTCCCTGATTTGAACAAAGACCAGTCTCCTCCCATAGGCTGGGCAGAGGAGGCAGCTATGGTTTCTACACCATATTTTCTATGTGAACACGGAAATGTGTACTACAGGGAAGGCAGGGACCAGCTTCTCCTAGCTATTCCTTAACCTCTCCATGAGGGGCATTAGTGTCCCTTAACACACACCTCGGTAGCTCAGTCTCCCAGAACACCCTGCCCCTAATATTTTATTACACTCTCTGCTTTCTAATTCTCTCACTGACAATGAAGAGGTCAGCTCACCTGAGTTCTCACACGAGCTCCTGATTTCTCAGATTCCCGTCTTTTCTCTGATTCTAGACTTTCTCTTGAGTATTTCGTTCCAGACTCATTCTTAATATGAAAACAAAGAGTATTTATTAATTTTAATCTCAGGGGCATTAGAAACCTGGCACTTGGGAATAAAAGGATAAATTAAAATTAGCATCTGTCTCTTTGCCAATATCAAAAAATAAATATAAAGTTTGGCATTATTTTTTGCCATGTTCTCCTAACATGAGTAAAAACAACACACCAAGGAACTATATAAATTATTTTAAGGTAGAAATTCAATGCTTTATAGATTGAAGACATGAGGTGTTTATCATTTAAAAAATTATAGTATGGGATACATTGGAGGAGAATTTTCCAGGGGCCAGCAATACTTGGGTTTGAATGTGAGACTGCTTACACAGACTACCTTTTTATTTCCTTCATTACTCTGAAGATTGCCACTCATAGAACTTTAACTTTTGCCACTCAGAATTGAAACTTCTCTTATTTTCTTAATAAACCATAGGTCCAATATTATGTGGATCTAAGCCTCACTGATATTAGTCTGATTTTTAAAATCAAGGACCTTAATGCCATACTTAATCCTTAATCCTATTTGGATCTATTGACAGGCATGCCCTCTGTTCATATTAGCTAATTACTCATAATATACTAATAGGGAGACTGTGTAGGAAAACACAAGAAGATGACTCACTTCATGGACACCTTTGCAAATTATTGTTTTCACTTTCAATTGAGAGAAATACTATTGTGTTAGAAGAGCATTTGTATTGTTCATGCTAATTTTGTAGCTGTAATGTGGTCCAGATTAGTATTATTTATCTGTTGAAGAAGCTCGACTTCTAGCTTAGACGAAGGTGCTCAGGGTCAGCCTATTCATTTCTTTATGCTTGGTGCCTTAGGCTTAGGAAAAATCTGACCAGTGTTCGTTGAATGACTGAGTCTGTGGCAGCAGAGAATGGCACAGTTGTGTGGTCCTAGAACTAATCCTATAGTTTTTCATCAACCCTGCACCATCTCCATGACGTCCTGACATTTGTAACTTCAAAAGATATTTTAAACCCAATCCCTCTTCTCCATGCCTATCATCATGG
>PVKM010031549.1:0-16771 GCA_004027735.1 Carollia perspicillata | reverse complement strand
TAACCACACTTATTAGGGTGCAATATGCACTTCTGATCCTTCTCTGATTTCAAGGTGTTGGAGGGGAAAGTCAGAAAGTTCAAAAAAGAGGAAACAACTGTAATAGTCCAAATAGTTGAAGACTCTAATGTTCAATCTTTAGAACTCCTGGTAGAAAACACAGATGGTTATTTTTGGGCTTTGTGTAGGCTGTTTGATTAAACAAGGCACAAAACACATTGACTACAAAATAAAGCATTGACAAATTTGGAAATATTAAAAGAAAGGCCTGGCCATCAGAAGCCACATCAAAGAAAGTGAAAATTACAGACCGGCAGAAGATATTCATGACACCCGCACTCTGAAATAATTAAGATAAATAATACATAATAAGGAAACACGACCTACAGAAAAATGAGCAGAAGATAAACAGACGTTTCATGGAAGAAGACACAACAGGTCAATCAACACATGAAGAGATGTTCACCTCATTAGAGGTTAGGAAAATATAAATCAAAACAAATTTAATTATAAGTTTACATGCTTTGGATTGGCCAACATTAAAAAACCTGTCAATACTATGTTGGGGAAGACGTGGATCCACTGGTGAGTGCCCATATGGGCAAATCCAATTTGGAAAACAATTTGACATTATTGTCTAAACCTATGACCCAGCAATTACAATTCAAGCTATGTACAACCCTGCCCCCAAATACAACAAAAATATCGCAGATATAAATGTTAATTTCCAGAATATTATATAAAATGGTATAAAACATTTTATAAAGATAACTACACTAATATATGTTTTAGGAAAATATATACATACATTTAAGCTAAATAAAGCAAGGAAGTGATAAACATGAGATTCAGGAAGATGAGTATTTTGATGGAAAGAGGCAGGGACATGGATGTAGAAAAAACATTTGGTCATTGTCAAAGTCTTAGGCTTTGTTTTGGGTGAAAGGTTTACATGTGTCTATTTATTATGTTAATGAAAACAATTACTTATGTAACTTACCAAGTAAATTAAAATTGGCCATGTATAGACAAATGGTAAGATTATGGCATTAACCAAGGAGTATAAATAAACTTTGTGTCCCAGATAATAACCAGATTGAATCAGAATTTTCTCTTAGAGAAGGACCAGAATTTTGTTGGGAAATACTTTAGTAACTAACAGTGTAGTCATGGATTGGCAGATGTCAAGGAAATAAAAGAGGTGGCTAATGTCATCCCAAGAAATTGAATTAAAAGTGTTGATGTACGTGAAAAAAAATGAATAGAAATTTGGTTGTAGGAAAAAATGGGGAAAAGAGTAAGGATATTGTACAATTCAAACACATTTTTTGCAATGTACACTTTGACTTCCCAAAACTTTAGGAAAATGTGCCGAATTTGCAAATGTCTCCTTTCAGTTGTTTCCTCTATGGAAATAAAGAACGGCTCCTCATCGACCTGACACACTACAAATCATGTTGAGCACATGAGGGTTACAAGGCCACACCCTGAACATTCCTTCCTATGACTGACAGCAACAGGAATCTGGCAGTGACCCACGAAAACTCATCGCAGAAAATTTGAAGATATCATGATGATGTGGACTTCCATAGGACATGAAAAGGCTCTCCCAATAATGCTATCTAACCACCTTCAGTTTTCTTTTAAATATTACAGATTAGGGATACAAGCAGCATATAATCCTCAAGATTTAATAGTCTTTCAACATTTCTGCTTTTTATAATTTATAGATTATATTTATAAGACAAATTATAACATATAATTTATACAGTTATATTCTTTTCTAAGCCATATTTGTAAAAACACATCAATACACAAAATTTATTATTATATATTTTTCACGCAGAATCGTTTCACCCTTCAATAACAAACACTTTCTTATGTGTACCAAAAGGCAGAAAAATATATATATTTGGTGAGTGTATTTAAGTTGCAGAAACACCTTAATTTACTACAATTTCTCCATGGAGTCATTCATATTTATGTCACAAATGTTATTTTTAAAATAATAAGTATTTCCAAATGGATAGGAAAGTAATATAAAAAAGCGTTAAATTTATGAGATTCTAGCATTTTTTAACAATCTCAAGTGGAGTCTCACACTTCACCAAATCAATGGATACTAACATTTGTAAAGTTACTTCTATGTGTGTGAAACCAACAATAAAAATAATATAATGATAATAATGGATGCAATGGATATTTCTAGCTTAAAAAGTTGCTTTGAAATAAAAAAGGAATTACTACCTCGAATTTATTTTATTTTAATTTTATATCATTAGCATTCACATTTGCTTATAACACTGTGATTTCGATAAACATGGGTGCAAAATACCATAGATCTCAATGGCTCATTTGTAATTTGTTGTGATTTACTTGTCACACTATGTCAAGAGCTGCTGCAATAAATTATCTTGAAAATATGTGTTGCAAAGACTTAAAGTTCTGTTTATTTTATAAATGAGTATGAAAATATCTTCTTCATTTGAAGGTGCAGGTTGACCCATATGCTCTCTTGAGATAAGACTTTTCAATATCCTCAGAAATGTCTCACTATAAATTAAAAGAGTGCTGATTAAATTTATGAATCTTGGAAACTTGTATTATGATTTAAGATATACTCCACTGCAATACAGAACTATATATGTTAGGTTGTTTTTACACACTTTATCCTTAGAATAATTGGGTTATGTTTCTTTGCTGAGTATCATATAACGCATCATCATCATCATCATCATTATTATTTTAACTTTATTTTTATTATGTACATTACTACAGATGTCCACCCATTTCTCTCCCCTTTGCTTACCTCCACCTCGCCCCCATCCCTCCTTACCCCTTCCCTGAGGCCATCACCACACTGTCGTCTCTGTCTATGGGTAGTGGTCATCATATTCACCTAACACATTACTTTTAATGTGGAGACATCCTTGGTATGAGTTGCACACTATTTCTGGAATCATGGGTAGCATCAGAGAACTAGCCACATTACTGGTCTTTTATACTTATTTTGTATTTAAGCATTGAAGAAATATTGGAATGCATATTTACTCATATGATTCTGACAGGCTGAAATATCCTATTTATTTTATAACTCATAAGTCTTTAAATTCATTAGCATACATAGGATTTTAACATAAGATTTTGTTTTTTACTGCAATGTCCAGCCTTACCTAAGACTACCTCTATCAAAATCTCTTGGAAAACCTTAAAATGCATCATGAATCTCCCCAGTTGATTCTAATGATCATTCTGTTTTCGAAACTACTAGCGTGGAATACTTCCAGACATACAAAATCTCTATCCTTTTTTAAAATTCTGCCTTCTTAAAAAAATGCCCTTATTAAACTATATTCAATCATCTCTGAGTAGTAGATTGGGTGTGATATATTGACTCACCTGATCTCTGTTTACACTGTCTTCTGTGGTCCTCTCTGGTTTGCAGAAACAGCAGAGAGTAAAACATTTCCCAAACTCCCATACCTACACTTGATTTAGGTCCTGCCTGTCATATGCACTTATGTAAGACTTGAATTCAGAATTCAGTTAAGTGGTGAGAGTAAATGGACCCCAGACATCATTTTGCTATTGAAATCTGGCCCTTGTGGCTTGGCCCTAGAATCAATATTTCTGAGTGAAGCTCCGTCATTCCTGAATGACAATGAAAGCAGGGTATTTCTGGAGCCAGCAGGGAGGAAAAGAGCTTCCTGATTCCTCAGCTTTGTAACTGTAGTAGAGGCAACTGTTGCCTTCCCAGGCCAGTTTCTGTGATGTGGTCATGTCTGGGAGTATTCCGAAAGCTCAGCTCAGCATAAAACCTGGCCCTGCGACTCTTCTAAGAATTTGCTAAGTATTGAACTCCCTATATTTTGCCTCGTTTCTAAACTAGCTACAGTGGTTGCTTTAATCTTCAACTAATCCCAGATTAATACTTTCCTTTTTTAGCTACCCATCTGGCAATCATTACACAAAGTAATGATTTATTTTGGCTTTTCATATGCAGAGTTAACAGAGATCTTCAAAGATTTTAAGACCTTCCCTCAAAGAAAATCTTATGAAGGTTTTATTTACAAATGACAATAATCCTTAATAAGGAGACTGGCAAGTCCATTGAAAGAGCATTTTCCATGCACACTCATTGACACCAAGTTTCTATATATGGCGTGTCCCAAAGGCTTCCTACTCCTGCATTTAACAAATGAATCATGCACTTGAATGTTTCCTCAGATTACCCTATGAGATTTTCCTTCAAAGAAAAAAATCCTGAAAACAATGAGCCTTAATTTTCTCCTAAAATTAACATGACAGATATGAGGAAGAGTTTTGGATATCTTTCCCAGGAAATTATACACTACATGTTGAAAAGAGATAGAAACTTAGAAAAGACCATATTATGTACAATAATTCAAATTCCTACTTTTTTTGAAACTCTCCGATTCCTTGCGTTCACTCTATATATTGCTTTATACCATTAACAGTCATTAAACAAACACTGTGCTAGACAATGGGGTTAAAGCACAATGGAGAATAAAAAATCATGAATGCTAAAGTAGATGCTACAGGAAGCTTATGTTCTAATGGGGGAGAAGGATATTAAACAATTGATCACAAGAGTATTTAATTAAAATTACAGTATGCTTCAAAAGACATAAATAAAACCATGTGGTAACATAATTAAGATTTTGAAACAGTCTTCCTTGAGGAAATAATATTTGAGGTAACCTCTAAAAAACAAGGATAAATTCACGAGGGGCTAGGGAGGGGAGTTTTCTTGGCAGAGTTGTGGAATATAAACAAACAGCCTGAGGGGAGGTCTTAAAACTTCTTCAAAACAAATGTGGAACAAACTTCTCTCCAAAGTCACTTTCTCAGATCTAAAAGCAGGTCAAGGACTTCCTCTACATTTCATACCCAAGAAAGTATGGAGAGTGCAATACTTAGCTAATGGAAGTAAACGGAGGAAAACCTGCAGACAATAGGAAACAATGAGGACATAGGAGAGATAGTCAATACTCCGTCCTATTGTCTTCACCAGCTTTTCATTTTCCAGTAGAGAAGTATAACACTTCTTTTCAAGCGTGTGCCACACCTGCAGGTATATCTTTTCTCTGGTCTACTTCGCATTTTAAAAAGTGCAATAATATAAAAATTTCATGACATCGAGGGACATATAATAAACAAGTTTTTTTCACATCCTCTCTCTCATCAAATTCCATTACACATATTGCATTAACCCCCACCCCCTCAAGGTTGGAATCTTCACTCCTGGCACCTAAAGCTGGTTTAGCTGGTTGGTTGTTTGGTGTCTGGGGGAGATAATGCCAAGTGTGCATGTGACAGACAGCTGAACCCCTAGGTAACTTTGTACCACTGTTTCAGAAAAGGGGGTTGTTGATCTTTTCTGTTGCCTATCATGAGGCAGTTTACAATCATATTGTGTAATGACATGTTTCCAACTACAGAAATATTCTATTGCCATTTTTATTGTATGATCTAGTAGGATAAAGAACCTTATCTTACTTTGAATGTCATTTCACCTCTCCTGGATATTTTATAAGAAATAGTGTTGTGGCCTTGTTTGGCTTAGTTTCCTCAAGAGTAGTGATAAAATTGATTCGTAAACTCTGTTTTCTTAAGAAGGAAAAATTGTCATAAAGCAGATGTCAGCAGATTCAGCCCCATATGGAAATTTTGCTGAGATTTTCCAAAGCAACTTCTCGTTATTTATTCCTTTTATTTCACTGTTAAAAATATTTACAATGGATTACTTAGAGTCTGTATTGCCTGAGAAAGGGGTCAATCTGTCACAATCTTTCTTTTTTCAAACCTGTAGATATATTTATGTTAAAAAAGCCACAGCAAAATCATACATTGCTCCTAAGTTAGGGAAAATTGGAAAAAAAAATCTATTGGTTTAATTCTTCTTAGTATAAAACAGTATCTTCTCTATTACTTCACTTTTTCTCTTATTAAAATCTTTAATAATCAGAGCAAATAACTTACCATGTGAAAGCAATCATTCTTAGGTATAAATTTATTCATTCCACAATGATTGAAAATAGTAAGGTTAAATGTGTCAGTTCGGAGAATTATAAAATAGTTAAGTGGCTTTTCCTGCAATTTCTACTCTAGAAATCTGTATAGCAATATTTTCTTCCACTTATTACTAAACATAGAACAACAAACCTGTCTCTGAATTGCTGGGCTTTTTATTTTATATCAAGTATGAAAGGATCAGAATTATAGTAATATATGCTTTAAGTTAGAATAAATGTATCATCAGGTCATATTCCTTATCTAAAGAGTAGAAGAAATAAATGATTACGAACGAGTATTTCAGCACCACAATCTATAAGGAGCTAAGATGAAGATTTCTGTTTCATGGGTCATGCCCTTGCTGATCTTACATTTTTGGACTACAAGAACATGAGTGGTTTATTATATCTTAGAGTAATACTTAAACATTCTACAGTTCAAACCTGTTATACTCAATAAGACATATAAGAATATGCTGATGTTACAGAATAAATTGGTCTGAGAACCTCTACCATAGAGCATGGATAACATAAATGAACTAAGTAGTCATCTAGATTGCAAAACAGAGAATTTATGAAAAGTTCATGGCTTCAGGGACTTGGTTCAAAGGCTCATATAATGCCACGGGGTGTGAATAGTTTTATTCTGGCTTTTCATGGTGGCCTCCAGCATTATCAGGCTCATGTCAGCATAACACCAAGTCCAACTTAGCCCCAAACCCAGGCTTAGGGTATTGCAGGCCCTGACTGGAAACCCTGGGATCCAGACCAGCTCCTGCTTGCACCACATCTGTGTTACTGCTCAGTCCTACAGGCAGCTACAGGCCAGCCTGTCAGAACAGGTGCAGGAATAAGCGCTGAGTCCTGGCTGGTCATTAGAATCTTTTGAACTACAGTTTTTATTGGTTAGACATACGGCGTGTGAACCTCTGTTTTGATTCTTTCTTCAAGTCTTTCAAATGTTAGGGGCAGACCTGGATTAGGCAATAGTAGAAATTTTGCGCTTTGACCTGAGAGCAGGAAACAGCCATTTGGAGTTTAAGAAGGAGAATGATGAGATAAAATACAGATTTTAAAAAATACCTCTACTATACTATAATTGACATAAATTAGTTCCACATATTTAATGTGTATAACTGATAAATTTTGACACACTAATGAAAATATTATCACAATTGAGAAAAGGAAAATAAAATAATTTTTGAAGAGCACATATTCAACAAATGGCTTTTATCTAAAATAGATAATGGACTCTTAAAATTTAGTAAGCAGAAAAACAACCCAATTAAAAATGAACAAGTTATCTAAACCGTTACTTCACCAAAAAAGATATGTAAACACCGGAGAAGCACATGAAAAGATGCTCGACACCATTAGGCACCAGGAAGATGCTGGTTTTTATTTTACAAAGTCATTCAGACTTCAGTGCAGTGAAGGACTGGGGATCCTGGGCGGCTGCAGAAAGAACAGGCAAGAGGTGATCGTCATAGGGCTAGTAACAGAGAGTGGTTGCTGGAATTAGGATGGTGGTTGTGGAGCTAGCGGGAGAATGACAAGTTAGGGAAATATTCAAGAAGCAAAATAGATAGGCCTTGACATTGACTTTGATTTCAGAAGGTAACCTGTTAGAAATAATTTGACATTTTCTGGTTTATGCAGCTGAGTGGATCATGGTCCCATTCACAAACATGGAGAAGCCAGGAGGAAGATGAGGTGTGGGGAAAGATTGAGTTTATGTTCAATGAGCACCTTAGAGGTACCTCTGAGACACCAAAGTAGAATCATGGAGCTGGCAGTGGGAGCAAGATGGGTTCTGAGCTTTGTCTCCTATTTGGAAACCGAAAGGCAGTGTGGATGAAGTTTCAATGGGAAGGAAGAGAAGAGCAGGGATTGCCAAAGCAGATTCCTCTGTTCTGTAAAGCAAGAAGGGAACATGGTTTTCCTACATGGTGGACACTAGAAAAGCAGGAAGAACCTCTCGGTGAAGAGGAGGAGGTTCAGAGACTTTAAATACTCCGCTTGAAACTCTTTAGGCCTTTTGCCAGTGTGGGGTACCTTGAGCCAGGACCAAGTGAAGTCAAAGATCTTCCAAGTCTCACTGCTCCTCTCCACTTCCCAACCTCCCCAATTGCTAACTCCCAGCTAATATGTAGGTTGCATTTATGTAATCGTGGCTTCGGAAAATCCAAAAGTAGACCTTTTTGGAAAAAAGGTCTATTGTGCAGGTTATTTAAAATTTTACTCAATTATCTGTCTAGTTTTCCCACATGGATTCTATAATATGTAGAAAGAAGAAAAAAACCATCCTCCTTTATTTTTATACCTTGTTAGTGAATCATAACTATACTCTTCCTTAGGTCCCCTTTCCATCTCAGTCTGCTTCTCACATTCTTAGAAAGAACAATGGGGTCTTTAAATTCCCTCAGTTTGTGTTGGGAAGAGGCCAAAATTAGTGTCCCATTGATAGTCAGAATAGCCTTCTAGCTGTACGATCTAGGAAAGGCATTTAAATCTTCCCCCCTCTTCTTTTTCTAGTCTGCATGTCCTAGCTTGTATTCTACTCTTCCTGTAAATATGAGAGAAAATAAAAGACACTATTCAGCCTGCTTTGAAAAGTCTGGCATTTCAGTGGTTTTCTTGAAGGGGGGGTCCTCGTTTGCCGGACCAGCTTTGCCACTAACGGAAATCAATCTGAATGTCCTATTGTTTATCTTTTTTCTTTCCTCACAGTCTGAACTTGCCTTTGCCAAGTTTTCGAGCGGAACCTGAAAGACCCCCTCTCATTTTCCCGTTCATTCCCGGCATCCAGCTCCATTGAATCCTCGCAGAGCTTTCTCAGGCAGAAGGGCTGCAGTGTGAGTACTGGGAGGACCTCGACCTACTCTGGTAACCCAGTGGCCTGAGCCAATCACAGAGAGGATTGGAACCTCACTTGTCCTCCCCCCATCTCCCCCTGCAACAGCCTCCTGGAAAGGACACTGGAGGGGTGAGTGTGTTTGCAATTTAAGTCCTTGGCTTTCTGCCCGCCCCTTTTCCAAATAAGAAGGCTGGAGCTGCTCTGAAGTGCAAAGGGGTCTTCCGAGTTGCAATAGAATCCAGAAATCCTCGCTCCTGTCCCTTTTCTGTTTTCAAAGCTAACTGAAAGGGTAAGGATGGTGGAGGCTTTCTGTGCTACCTGGAAGCTAACGGACAGTCAGAACTTTGATGAGTACATGAAGGCTCTAGGTGGGTAAAAATCAGATGTCCTCTTCTTAATTTACAGCTTCAGATACTTGCAGATTTCTTTTACACCCATTAGATTGGCAAGTGACAAAGACAGATCACATTGTCATAATCGGATGCTAGGCTGTGCGTTTCCCAGGGAATGGATTTTTAAGGTGCCAATTGCCTGCTTTTCTGACCAGGGCCAAATAATGAATGGTGCATGTAATAGTGTGTAGTGGATGGGAAGCTTCTGAGCCTTTGTCTTTTTCTCCTCAGCATCCATGTATTTGGCATTTATGTATTATTATAGCTCAGTAGTTGTATTGAGTGATTAATGGGCTAAACATGCTCTAACAAAACTTAGACTTTAGGACCTGGATTCCAAAGTAGAAAAGCAGTTTTCTGCTTCGTGAGCTACTTTGGAAGTTTCTGCTGACTGTATTGCTTCCCTTTGCTCTTTTAGGTGTGGGCTTTGCCACTAGGCAGGTGGGAAATGTGACTAAACCAACAGTGATCATCAGTCAGGAGGGGGAGAAAGTGGTGATCAGGACTCAGAGCACATTCAAGAACACAGAGATTAGTTTCCGTCTGGGAGAAGAATTTGATGAAACCTCTGCAGATGACAGAAGCTGTAAGGTAAGAAGCCACTTGGCCAAGGTGAGGATAAGGGGGAGTGAATAAAAAAAAGAGAGATTCCAGATGGTACTTTCTTTTTTAGATGTTGGGAAACGGAGAATGTTCTCAGTATTTCATTTCATAGAGAAGGACATCAGGGCTAATTTTGCATTCTAGCACGTATAGCTTATGTTCTGAACTATAGGTACTTGCTATAGCTCAAAAGACAAATCTATTTTTTACCGTGTGTTTTCACATTATATATCAAACCTGTTTTTCAAAATAGTGCTTGTTTGGAAGAATAATTGCATTTTATTTAACCTCTCGGATTGCCTCAGATTGACTAAATTAGACAGCCTGCCCCATTCTAAGGCTTTGCTTAAAGGAGAAGGGTTGCTAGAGCACTTGTTCATAGTTTTTACTGCTAACATATGAAGTTTTTGTAACAGAGGATATGGTACTGGGGTGATCTTTAGTTTTTCACAATCATACAACTCTTTCAAAAATCACTGCCCTTGAATTTCGTATCAGAAATTGGATTCGTAACTATTTTTATGTTCTGCATTTTGTTGTTATTCTCAGTCTGTTGTTAGCCTAGATGGAGACAAACTCATTCATGTTCAGAAATGGGATGGCAAAGAAACAACTTTTGTAAGAGAAATTAAGGATGGCAAAATGGTCATGGTAAGTAATAGCAATTGTCTCTTCCTTCATCCGTTCCCCCTTGTCTAATCTCCTTTCCTCTCCCTCCCTCCCCTCTCTCACCTCCTCCCTTCCCCCTTCACTCTTCCCTCCCTCCTTCCCTCTCTAATAACATTAAATCGTTAGCAGGGTTCTTTAACCATGCGTAAAACAGAAGAAATAAACATATTCCAGCTAATTATTTTCTCAGCTGTGCTCCTTTAGCTATAGAAAAAGATAAAAATTCTTAGTGCAGTTTAAAAAAATGTTGCCATTGATTTATCTAACTTGTGTTAAAAGAGTTTTTGTAGGATCACTGCAAATGCTTAATCCTCTAATAAAATCTAAATATAAAACTATCGTGAAAATATATAAAGATGATTGATATTTCCATAAGAATGTCAAGCTTAATGGATCTCAGAAAAAATTACTTTATAACTCCTGTAATAAACAAGAGATCTTCAAACATTTATTTTATAGTTGAGTTTCTAAAAGCTATATAAGTTCGTGCAGATAATTTAGAATAAAACACAAAAATCCAACAAATGTAAAAATATTAAAGTCCTGCCTAATTTCTCCTCAGAGAGAACCATCTTGGTGTTACTTCCAGTCTTTCTTTTAATGTAGAAAGTACCTTTTACACATACCTATTCAAAACTAGTAGTCACATAAAAATTATAAAATAGAAAGTAATTAAAAATTATTTCTCTAATAATATGCAACATCATAAATTGGGAAAAATAATGTCTTAATCTAGCATCTCAGACATCTTTGTGTGTGTGTGTGAACTGAGTAATGGTATTTTGATCACACTGGATAGTCAATATATCATTTTGCTTTTTTTTCTTTTTGAGAAGTGGGGTTGCTTTACATATTCCTTCTAAGATAATGGCAGAGGAATTTTTCTTTTTTGTTATTTAAGAAAATTGGCTGTTATTTACTCTCTTCTCCTTACCTGCAATCAGAGCTGTTCTAGACTGGGATACAAGGTTTCCATATTCACACTTCTTTTCTTGAGTGGGAGTGGAGAGCAAGGGGCCAGTTGTTCATTCATGTTAACAAATATTTGCCCACATTCTTCCTCAATGACTATCAAAAGAAAGGATTCACCTCTGAAAAACTCAATCTGAATTTTCCTTTCTGCTTTTACCTTCGTCTTTCCCCTGCTACAGAAAAGTGGATAGCTCAGCTTTGGCTGGATGGTTGTGATCAGGGAATTTTGAGTTTAGAAAAGGAGATTAAGCATCTCATTTTGGATGATAAATAAGGACACACTCTTGAAATTCACATCAATATGTGAAAATAATGAAAATGTAAAAAAAACCCCTAAATTTTGTAAGCGAGTTTTATAGCAATTCTTCAAGTTGGATTTGACTTAGGAACCCGTGTTCCTTCCGCATTGGACCCACCGAACCACCAAGGTTCACGTAGGATGAAGCATGGCAGCCCATGGCAGCCAAAGCTATGGGAACTGTTGTGCATTTGCCTCTTCCTGCTGATTTTGGAACAAATACCGTTGTCCCAATAGTTTGGATCTTCTAAAACCTCTTTGAAAGTTATCTAGGTCATGAGTTGAAAACTGTTACAAAAACCTATTCAAATGTCATTCATTTTCATAGTAGATAGCAAATTTGCTCCAATGACTCTGATAACGTAAGGCAAAAGGAATTCTTTTCCCTGAATCTAGATAGCTAATCTCAGTTTTTGTTTCATTTTCCTGTTACAGGCATGAGCTGTATATACATCTTATTCGCTCAATACATACAAGGTTTTATTTCATTTTGTTTGAAGAAATGAAGAGTGTATACAGCATTGGCTGTTTGTAAATGTCATTCTTTTGCATAATAGTTAAATTATATATACGATCATCTTTAAAAATTTCAGCTCCTGATGTTCCTGTCTAAAATGATTTGGTTATCTTTTAAATCTTTCAGACTCTTACCTTTGGTGATGTAGTTGCTGTTCGCCGCTATGAGAAGGCATAGAAAGGTTCTTGACCCGGGCCTGGAGACGCTCTGCAGTTTTTCTGTGACTCAAGTCTCGGCACTATCCTGCTTCTGCAGCACAGCTGCACGATTAGAGGGTTACTCTTGGTGTGGATGTCGACAACGGTGCTTTAAAAACTTGTCTAAAAAACTCGTTACTTTAAGCAACTAGTTCAATTTGATCTACAAATTTATCATGTTGTATAGTTTGCATTAAGAATTTAAGTCACATCTTTAAAATAAAAAAATGAATACATTTTATAATTTCCATTAGAATGTAAATCGAATTGGAATAAAAATCTAATAGCACCCCTGAGAGATTTTGTTGTTGCTTTTAATATCACTAATCTGTCTGGGTATTGTATATTAGAGTTTTAAATAGAGTTGCCTGTCCATGGCATAAAGTAAGGCTAGAAAAGTTAGCACTGTGTTTAAAATGCTAATTAAAGAAAATAAGCAGAGGCCTAGGAAAATGTGGATATGCCACAGGCTTGTTCGAGACTCCCAGGGAGAATTTGTGTTGGTTAAATGCATTTGGCTGGGGTGCAAAGAGGAATTGTTACAGGGAAGCTGGGTTCACAGTGAGCTCTTGCTGTCTGTCAGAAACAGGCAGCCTGAAGCAAAATGATATGCAGGAAAACGTCTTATTAAAGGGTAAGTATAATCAAAATATACAATCAAAATGTCATATAATTCACATTTTTATTGAGAAGTAAATAGTAAAAGGGAATGAATTTTATCTCGGATTACAAAAACGGGTTTCCAGACAAGTACAGGGCACTGGACTAAGTAAGAACGCTGAAACGGAGTGTGCAGAGTGGGCATGAGGCATTCACATGGCTTTGTGTGGGAGCTGCTGTAACTGAGTTGACTGAAATAAAGAAAGTCAATGTCTGTAACCAGCTATTTATAAAGTACAAACAAACATTATTTTATATCTCATCATTTACAAAGTGCTTTTTATACATTTTTCTCAAATGCACGATGTAAAGCAGGCAAGGCGGATAATATTTCTACTTTTCCAATGAGGAAACTGAAGATTAGATTTACATGTCCAAATTCTCATGACTAGTGAATATATCAAGAACTGGAAACTTTGAAAATTTCCCCTTTATTTCTTCTCAAAAATTAATTTTAATTTTTTTCTGAAACAAAAATGCAGAATTTTATATTTCATGGTCACATTCTAGAAAAGCTTTTGTCTGTTAGCCTCTGGGGGTGCAGAGTGGGAGAAAGGGTAAATATTTTGCAGGACAAATGTGCAATGTTAATTTTTAACCAACCCAGTGATTTCAATAAGTTTCTATAAGTTAATTCAAGGTCCAATTAACTTGCAGATATAAGTATGAGGAAACTTACACATTATACCACTATGGTATTATTACTTGACTATCGTAATAAATGAAGAGTAGAAAAATCCAAAGTGCAGCTGTAAGATTTAACATTTGAATGTGCAATTGTTATTGAATGTCAAGATAAAATTGTCTGGCTAAAGTTGTCATTCCTAAACTAGAGTCTACTTTTGTCTTTTTTTTTTTTCTTTTTTAACACAGGACTTTACTGGTGGTAATCTGCAACACAGGTTTGAAGAGCAAACGTTATGTATTGGGAGTTGGGGGTGACCATGACTCCTGGCCCCACACCCTTAGCTTTGTCTGAAAGTATGAGCCCAGGCATTAGGGTGGCCATTGCTCCAGTCGCCCTGACAGCCTTCACAGGTGCTGCTCCTGCGGAACTGCTTTCTCTTGGTGATTCTAGCCTATCTCTGGGAGAAGCACCGATTCTGGCTTATCTATTCTTAATAATACAAGGCCAAGAATGGGGAATTCAGCTCCAGATCTGTATAATTAGGCCAAATAACATCCTTCTGGCATTTATTTCCATAACAACTTTCTCACAGAGTGAAGAATAGAAAGGTTTCTGGGTGGCCTAAATAGAAATGAAGTTATGCTGGTCTAAAATATCAAGAGTTACAGTGATGGACGAAAAGCATTTTTTTCTGGGAATATAATTAACGGATATTCTCGCCTCCTACACGTTTTACAGGGCCCTTGCACATCATTTTTCTTCAAGCCACATTTTATCTCATACAGTAACCTGTCAGTGCACTAACTTTTCTGGTTTTCCCTTAAAAAAAAAGTTAGCAGACAAGGAAAAATATTCAAGCCCAGAGACAATTTGACCAAGAGGTGCTGGGAGAACATATCTTAAGCCAAGATCTCAAATATAGAAACTGGACTAAAGGCTATGCTGTGAAATCCAACTGTTATAGAACACGCACATACAGGACCAAGGGGGGGCACGATATACTATTACCCAAAGGACCCCCCACTAGTTTTGATTGTCCGTTGCCATAGGAAATCTGTCTCTCAATGCCAGGGATCTGTGAAAAGGAAAGGAAATGTTTATTTAATGTGATACAGGCTTAAAGTAGTGACCTAATGTCGTCATTAAAATATCAAAGTCCTTTGTGGATACCCACAGACACCCACTGTGCTTCCTTCTCCCCCTGCCCTAATTCTGGGTACCATGACCAGGAAAAGAAGTAGGCATCCATGGTTCTGGTTGCCAGCACCATCAGCTGTATCACCATCCAGGCAGGATCTCTAATTAATCCAAAGCCATGTGGCACCTTCTCATGGCCTACTGGCAAGAGTTCTTTCACTCTTCTTCCAGGCAAAGTCTCTCCTGTTTCCCAGGCCACGTGACCAAAGGGAGCACCCCAAAACCATGTGGTCCTCTTCTAGCAAAGCTGCGGGGGTCCTCACTTTGGCAAAGCTGCATGGTTCTCTCTCCCAACGGCTGCTGTATCTGGGTTTAAATCCTCGTGCCAATCTTCCTCTGCAGCCCCATTTCTGACTCCTCCTACAATCGGTTACACCTGCCAGCATTCCTGTATTATTTCAAGTTTACTAGGCTGCCATTGTGAGTCTGGGCAGGTGTGACCCCATGTCATGGAGCCAATCTTCTCCAAGCTCTCATGCAGGCACTGTCACCTGTGGGACCTGCCCCCAGTTACATCTTGGGGGGAAGTCCCTCTCCATCCATCCCCCTGGCTCAGAGCAAGGCCACAGCTATTTAACATATCTATGCAGCCAGTTAAAGGTTATATATATGTTAAGTGACCATGCCAGGGATTAGCTGCAAAGCTTTTGCTGTACAAAACAGCTCTGCATGTTCCTGCTCCATGTGTCCCTTCCCCCAACTCACATTTGTGGGGGGAAGGGGTGAGGACATCTTTTATATCATTCTAATATTTCCTAGACACCTTGAGTTCTGGACCCTATTCCAAATCCCTATTTGGGGGCCCCCCTCTTGGCTGCACCCAGTATCACAACCATGGATACTTGACAATGAGTAAGCAGCAGCTTCTTCCTCTTACCGGTCTCTCTCACCCAAATACATACCCTCATAACAAAATACACCTACGCACAGAATGTAGAAACCTACAAATACCTAGGGTTGAGATTGTACCCAGAGATACTGAGGCATTCTGCTTCTTACAGAGTGAGTATAAAGAAAAGTGAAAGAATGTAGAGTAGAAGGGAGAATTATATTTCTACTCATTAATTTCAATATATTGTCCTTTTTCAAGTATTTCTTAGGTTTCAAAATGTGTAAGCCATATTTTATGCTTTCTTAAGAACTATTTCACAATCAATTTACTTCCTGGCTTTTGGAAAAATGAAAATTGCCATTTTTCAATTAAAAAAAATCCTTTTCCTGTCTTTCAGAATGTTTAGACTGGACCCACTAAATTGTTCGGCTGTCCTCAAAGTTGTTTGCTCTCATCCGTTTCCCATTACTTCCCTGCTCCACTTCCTTCCATACTCTCGTGTTTATGGATTGAGAAACAACAAGGGTTACCAAGTAAGGTCTTTCTGCCCAAAGTACATAGAAGCCAATCTTATGGTGTTACAGAAAAACGAACTCTTACACGATCTGGGGTGACGGAGTAAGCCTTTATTACACGCGTGGGCCCAGAGGAGACAGCTTCCAAATTCTGGGCACTGAGGAGGGGCCAGGTGGGTGGTTAAATACTTTTGCAACAAAGTAAGGAGGGGAGAGGTCTCGTGATACAAGCAGGAATGTGGAAGCCAAGGCAGAAGCAGAGGGCGAAAATTGCCTGAGGCCGAGACAAAGAGATAGTAAGAAATTAACTGAGTCTGAGACAAAAAGTCAACTAGTTAACAGGTGGTCGTCTGGAGCCCTGGAAGCCAGCGGGGAGTTATCAGAGGTCCGGAACAGATA
>PVKM010031548.1:0-16776 GCA_004027735.1 Carollia perspicillata | reverse complement strand
ACAAACAAAAACAAAAATAAAAGCCTATCATGGAGGTTCAACTCATTAAACACCATTACAGACACATTTGCGAAACACTGACTCCTGCAGAAACAGAAAGGGCTTCTTTATTGCTTTCTACATAGCTTCCTTTTGTAAATGTTCCGAGTAGTAAGCAGCCAAACTCAAATGCTATCTTCCACTTGGGGCCTATGTCCAATTCTCGTCTTGTAAAATAAAGTGAGTAAGAATGAGGGGTTCGGACTTGCCATAATGCATAGCACTGACTCAGAAGTCAATATCCAACATTCCAGGAAGTGCTGGCAAGAACAGCACCTGGACCCAGACTGCTGCAAAGCGAAAGGTCGCCAGTCGATTCCTGGTCAGGGCGCATGCCTGGATTGCAGACCTGGTGTCCCATTGGAGGGGGCGTGAGAGGCAACTGATGGATGTTTCTCTTACATGGGTGTTTCTCTCCCTCTCTTTCTTCTTCCCTTCCCCTTCTCCAAAAATAAATAATAAAATCTTCTTTAAAAAAGAACATCATCTGGAACTCACATTGGTTTTTAGCAGTCTGTGGAGTAGGTGTATTTTGTAAAGAAAAACACAAACTGAAAACTATCGCTCTAGGAAAGCCCTGAAACTCAAGGTTCTTTGAAGTAAGTCTACCGTGATTATTACTTGTCTTCCTTTGGAACTGAGAAATGACAGAAACACTGGGACCAGTAATAGCAACAGAAGTAATAGTAGTTACCTTGATTGAGCATCTGCTGACCAGTCTTGATATGAAGTGCAAACACTGTCAGGACAATCCTTAAAGTATTATTACTCGTACATGAACATAAAGTCTCAAGAAAATTAGGTCATCTGCTCATAGACATGGGAGCTGAGCCCCAGTGTTCTACTGACATTCCTTCGATTCATTATACCCTGGTGTGGGCTGCATGTTGTGTCCACTCAAAATTCATTATGAAGTCCTAGTCCAATTTAATGGTATTTAGGGGTGGGGCCTTTGAGAGGCAATTAGGTTGAGATTATGTCCTGAGGCTAGGATGCTCATAATAGGATTAGTGTGCCTATGAGAACTGAGAGAGCGAAAAGAGAGACGGAGACAGACTCAGAGTCAGAGAGAACATCTCCCCAAAAGTACCCACTGAGGAAAGGCCATGTGAGCACCCAGCGAGAAGGCAGCTAGCTGTCTACAAGCCAGGAAGCAGGCACTCCCCAGACACTGCATTTGCCAGCACCTTGATCTTGGGCTTCCCAACTTCCATACGAGAAATAGATGTCTGTTGTTTAAGCCACTCGGTCTATGGGACTTTGTTATAGTAGTTTGAATAGGTTAAGACACACCTCCTTCCCTTTTTTGGACTGTTGATGCGATACCGTGATGAAGAATTTGCTAATAATGTTTTTCATGTCTGTTGTCTTTTGGATCCAAAGTCAAAACATCATTCATTCATTCACTCACTGGCATTCGTGTTGCCTTAGTAGTACGTTGGCTCAGGATGAGCCTGAAGTCACTCAGAGGCTCCCATCTCAATACCATGTCCAGGTCTGCACCACTGTTACTGCCAATTGCTGGTTTGGAGGTTTTCAACAGCATGTCATGTAACTGGGCAACTACATCAAAGATCTCTTATTTAAATATAAAACTTCAGGATATAAATATCACTAAGCTGCCACTAGGTACCCAATTCCTTATTGCTGAGGCCAAAGAACAAGAACTCTTCTTGCTCAGAGAGGAAAAGGTATAAACGACTATGAACAAAGAGTTCTAGAATACTAGATATCCAGTCATTTCTTCCTGCATCTAATCCAATAAATTGTGATAGGTTCTAAAAGTTTCTTCCCCTTTTCATCCCCAACCTCCTAAATGGTAAAGTTTTTCAACACATGCTTATTATAGTGGAAATAGCACGGTTGTCATATAAGTATAGATGGCATTGCATATCTTTAAGTGGAAAACTAACTGCTAAAGTTACACTGGCCTAGACTTTTATAACTGGGCCTCAAAACAATGTTGGCAAAGGTACACAGGTTCCTGGCTTTTTTGCATCCCCAGTGCTATCCACTGAGGAACACCACACAGGCTTTTTCTGGCTTAGCATGGAGGGTCCCTAAAACTTAGCTCCTGCCAGCCCCGTTGAATAGGAAAAGGAGATGGGTAACTTAAAAGAGCACAGGAAAATAAACATAATACTAAGATAACTCCAGAGATGCCCTTTCCTTTCTCTTTCAGAAAGTCCAAAAACCAGAGTCAAGATATAGTTTGTCTTGAGGCAGTGGGGAGAGAGAAAGACTCTTTCCTTCCCTTACAGTGTCTCTAGGCAAGACACAGCACGGAAACACAGAGCGGATCTGAGCCGGCTTCTTCCCCGCCTCCTCCACGCACAGCCGCACATTCTCCCTGGAGCGATCTCTCTGAGGGCCGGTGCTGAGGACGGTGCAGGTGATGCGGTTTTTCAGTGGAAACAGGAGGGAGTAAGAAGGTCCTCCCCTGAAGTGTGTGGCCTCCCAGTCCCTGAGGCCATGTCCCCACCTGCTGCTGCCTCCCTGCTCCACTCCCTCCACATTCCCAGTGAGTCACTAAGGGCTTGGCTTGGGTGAACGTTCAGATCGTGTTGTCTTATTAACCTGAAAGAGCTCCCCAGGTGACTGTGACGTGCTCGTGTCCTCTTGTTCACACGTATAAGCCACTGACTGACCTAGTTTCCTGCCATCCCTGCTCCCACCCCCCAGGGAGACAAAGCAAGGTGCCCAAGGTCACACAGTAAGGGACAGGGTGGGAAGAGCCCAAGAACCCTGCTTCCCAGTTTTGTGTTATTTCTAACAAAACATTCCTCCCATTGTAGGAAAAGAGCTTTCAGCTATGCTGAACTGAGAATTAAGAATACAGAAAGAGTATCCTGCAGGGTTCCAAGAAAGAAACACAAAGAAACAAAAACAGATTGGATACTGGGTTTGCTTTCTCCTGCCACTGAGGCAACCGCAGCTGCTTACAAGGACCTGCGGAACTTAAGCAGCAGCACCCTGGAAAGAACGTGGTCTAAGCATCCTCCCCTGGATAGAGAAATGGACAGAACAGAGAGCCCCCAGAGGCTCCGGCCTTGAGAAGTCCCAGCTGGTTGACCAGGAAGCAAAGCCTTGGGATCATAAGTCCTTATCTAGTCCTCCAAACGTCTTGACCCACTTCCTGCTCCCTCCCGACTGTGATTGTCTATGAGGTTTTCCCACTGGAAAGAAAGGCGCCCAAACGTCACAGAGTGGGGCTAGAGAGGATTTTAATGTTTCCAAAGATTTCTTGTATGTTCCAAGTTTTCTTCCATGAACTTATGTTGCTTTTATAATTTAAAAGAATTAAATTTCTCTTTCAAAATAAGAAGGCAATGGCTCCTAGCACAGTTCTTTGAAACACGCCCCAGCCCTCAGCATCTCCCTGAGCCTTCCTGTGCTCCACAGCGGCTGCGTGACTGACGCCTTATCACACGCAAAGGGAAGGAGCCACAGGGTTGTGATGGAGCTAAAGAAACAGGGAAAGTATTCTTTGTTGCTAGCTTGGTTTCTTTCTAGAAGATTCTTGTGAGGCTTTCATGTAGCTATCTACTCCCTTCTCTATATTGAAACCCACTGACCCACTCTACACTGCCAGGTTGATGTCTCAAAAGGATCAATTAATTTCTGGTTTTCTTCTCTTTTCTATTTTTGGAGGGGGTTGGCATATCTTTACTTTAAGAAAGCAAAGCTGTGAGTATTCAAATTTCACGGAATGTGAACCAGATGCCACAGCTCACTGGCCCTTCCTCACGGTTTGGCCCTCAGAACAATTTCAATCCTCCCTTTTCCAAACTGAAAGCTGAAGTAAAGAGATGTAAACATCCAAGGAGGTGAAATTTTAGCAGCTATTTTCAACTTGAGGTAATAGTTTCGGGAGGTTCTGCAAGCGATTTATGTCATTTATAAGCACCTTCAACTGCCACTTGGCCCCACAGGGGCAGAGATGGATCCAGTTTCAGGGAGGTGGTGGCTCTTGTTGCGCGAGGGCTCCCTCCTGGAGCTGGTGTGATGCGCTTTTCCTGGGATTTGACTGGCCTGGAGTGAAGCAGGGGAGGGCCCAGTGGTCCAGAGAGCTGCACATGAAACCCACAGGGCCCCCATGCTCCCCACCCAGATCTGCAGAAAAGCCTGTTCAGGCACCTAGGACAGTGTCCTCGTGTATGAGACGGACACCTGATCTGAGACTGGAGGGAGCAATGTGGGTTCTCTACGACAGCAGTCCGTCAGCCCCAGTCTATCCGCATTTCAGTGCAGAGCCCAGCTACGTGAATATCTCACTCAGTTCCGAAGGAATAATGACTTGGTAGCTTTTAAGGTTTTATTCTTTGCAGAGGGTAGGAAGAGTTGATGGGTCTGAAATTATTAACATAAATCAATCATCAATTGGATGGCCCACAAAAATAAGAATAGAGAACAGCCATAAAGGCAAGAGGTTGAATGAGATATGAATTCTTTTGCCTTGTTCCTCCAGAGAGAGCCTACATGTAGCAGAAAACATTTTCTATGGGAGTCTGCCTAAATTTAAATTTTTAAATTCTGTTGACAAAATACCAAAGGATAGTTTTTAAAATATCCCTTGGCCAGAATCTCCTAACTAATAATACCAGTTTTTGACACCTGGCATGCACACTGTGCCAGGAATAACTGTAAGTGCTTAGGGACATTATCTTATTTATTTATTCCTTTGGTACAGGTATTAGACCCACTTTATAGATGGGAAAACAGAGGCTTCCACAGACAAAGAAACTTAACACAGCAAACAAGCTACAGAGCTCCTGCCCCTTTAATTGCCCCAGCTTGCCCAATTCCAAGAGCCTCATCAGGAAAATTAAGTGGCCGTTCCCATCAGATTTTTCAGAAGGCACCATGCTCTCAGTCCCAATGATCGTGGGTCCCGGTCCCCTGTGCAGGGCACCCATCTTTCATCTCCAGTAAAACTGTTTTCTCACTCGACCGTGCGTCCTGCTCTCCATAATACATCCAGTCGTCCTCATCTGAACAGCATACAGGAGTGTGGCAAGTTGGAGCCCATGAGGAACCGATGGAGGACGTGCAAAAGCAAACTGTCACTAGTTTCAATGCGTGGTTAATGCAAGTGGAGAGTGTGCTCAGAGTGGACTCTTACAGTTTTTCTGGAAAATACCCTTCCACGGCAACTGGTTTTTAAGCGTTATTTCGGATAAATTACATGTTATTTCCTCCCTCCTTTCTCTGTCTTTCTCTACCCAATTCCTTCCTCCTTCTTCATTATAGGCACCATAATCTTCCCCGTCTCTCTCTCTGTATCTTAATTTTTCAGCTTACGTACTGTGGGAAACAATCAGGAAAGATGAACAAGTATGTGACTAATATGGTCTAAAACTCTCCCAATGCTGGGAAGACGCGTCACCACCTGTGTTCCAGCTTCGGCATGTGCTTGGCAGCAAATTGCAAGACCCGGAGGTCATACTCAGGAAAGCAGAAACACATTACATTTTAATAATCACCTACCTTTTCAATAGCTTTGAGCTTTCAAATGTCACCTCCAGTTACGGGGAACTACAATCACCCTGCGAGCCCTCTCCCTTTCCACTCAGCAGTGAGAACAGCGGACGACTGGGGACGACTGTCAGAGGAAGAGGACCAATAAATATGAGTTGCAGGCTAGAAGCAATTCAGCAGAATCAAGCTCATCAACTTCCCAGCATGGATTTTACTTTATTCTAAATCAGATACTCATTAATGGGGAACATTCTTTGAATCATCATTTTATTTACACTGGAGAAATGCAAGACACATTGTCTGGCGAGGGAGTGGAGTGGCCCCGACTGTGCAGTTGTAGGTATTGCCTTCTGTAGCCTCCTGGATTTTCATGCTAATGGAAAACACCCAGGCCAGATGCTCTCTAGTAACAAGTTAAAATGGCACTGGAAAGTAAACAGTTTTCTTTGGTTTAAAAAGAAGCATAAAGGACAAATGTGATTTCAGGGAAAAAGTGAAAAATCTTACCTGCCTTAGATGTCAGAACCAAGCCATACAGATTATGCTACTTAAGGGGAACCACAGGGGTTGGTGGAGGAGGCAAGTCTTATCCTGCTTTGAAACTGTGCCTGCCTCCTTGCCATCCTACCTAGGAAACGAAGTTCATGGGGACTCTTGCCCTCCTTTGAGAGTTGTGTCTTCCCGACTCCTATCTAGAGATCAATACACACTAGGTGCTCAATAGAAGTGTGTGTAGCAAATAAGCATCAGGCTTCCGGGGGATACCCTATCTTTGTTAAATGGTAGTCATATTTTAATTCAATTATAATCAACACCAAGGTAGTCTATAGGCAAAAAAAAAAAAAAAATCCTCAGAGGACCTGCACATGTGCTTTGTATTTTCCATGGAGTTATATACAGAGGAAGGCCAGCCAAGAAATCTCTGGCAAATCAGTTCACAGAATCTCCTACTTGCCAACATCTACTATCCACTCTTTGAGGAAGCTGTGGTGTTTTCAGAGGTTTGAACAACCTCTCTTAATCCTATGCTTCATTTTTACAGCATTTTCCAGTTCTTGAAGTGTTAACCGTGATTACCTCATGTTACCCTGACATCAACTCAGTGAGGTAGGTGTTATTAGCATCCTTCCAGAAGAGAAAACTTATTAAAAAGCATTGCCTTTTTCAATAAGAAGTGCCTTTCTTTCCACGGTAGTGTGCCTTTCTCGGAGATACCTCCGACCTAATTAACAGCTCTCTCTTCTCCCGCCCCTTAGAGCTTTCCTTCCCTTGTCCTTCGGATCTTCAGCCAAGAGGATTCCTTGTTAGGTGGATTCCCTTTTTTTTTTTTTTTTTTTTGCTTTTTAGTGGGACACCTTGACCTAATCAGAGAAAGCCCTCTGACTCTCTAAAAATAAATGAGTGTCTGACAAGAAAGAAAAAACAGAAGGGAGGAGGAATGTTTCAGAACTTGAGGATTTTGGAGACCGCCCCATGTGCAGACGGTATTTAATGTTCTCCAAACACCGAAGGCTGGCTTCCATGCCTGGCTTCTTGTTGTCATTGCCTGGTCACTTTAAACTGACTTATCAAATTGGATAGATTCTTTGATACATATGTTGGTATTTTAAGTCCTGGTGGGAACAAGGCCTCCCATTTGTTTCAAGTTTTACTCTTAAGAAATGTTTTTTAAAACCCTGCTTAGAAAAGGAATCTCAGTCTAAACCCACGATGGCTTTGGTCTTCACCCAGTTCAACAAGTGATGCCAACCACTGGGCTTCTTATTAAGAACGATTCCAGCTGACTCTGCTCTCCACAGGGGAGTTAGTTTAGATTCCTGGAGGTGACAGCCAGCAGACAGCTGGTAATACAAATCCTAGAAGTAGGACGTTGAGATTTGGGTTGTGAGGGCACCTAATAAACAACACCCTTTTTCTTCACACAAGTTCTGAATCGAAGGAAATAAGAACAATGAATTAACATATTGAGGCTGAACCACCATCTTTGTTGAGGACACAACCCAGGGCGAGGGCGTAAACTGGGGTGAGGAGAAAGCGGAAATGATGACCTTCTTCATGCCCCTTTACCTCTCTCTTCTAGACCCTGAATGGCAGGCTCAAGGCAAGTTTAGTCGTCAGAGCAGACACCGTCACCTACATTACTGGTCCCAGAGGAAAGAGAAGGAGGTAAACACACCAGCAGAGCTTCATCCGGCCCAGAAACAAGAACCAGTGGCTGGTGCCCTCCAGTTCTGAACTCCCTCCTGCTCCGTGTGGGAAACCACACAACCTTTCTGAGCCTTGCTGTCCTCAGCTTAGAAAGGAGTGACTGCTAGGAGATGGCCACAACCCAGTCTAGCTCTGAAATGCCACGGTCAGCCCCAGCAGTGACCCTGATGAGGCCCAGGTCCACTTGCTTTCTCCCTCAAGACATTAATTCCCTTTGCTGAGGTTCATGGTCAAAAATCACACCCTGGGACTCACCAGTCACCTCAGATGATCTGACTATGAGGGTGACTCAGAGTCTATGTGTCCCCGTCACCAGAAGAATCGCTCCAAGTGTGCAAAGTGGGAGCACCTCAGCCCACAAACAGCACTTCATCGTCAACACTAGTCCCTGGGAATATTAGGACTACTACTTTAAGATCCTAGTATAATACTCAAGAACATTAGGAAGATGATGATGCAGCCAAGTGACAGAGAAAGATGAAAGAACAGAAATTGGGGGACCTATATTCTAATTTTGGTTTAACATTAACAGGCCATGTGACCTTAACATCTCTAGGTCTCTTTCCTCATGTACAAGGTATTAAAATCAGGAGCTTTTGAACGTATTTTCCCTCTTTTACAATGTAAAACCTGCCCTGGCTGATGTGGCTCAGTGGGTTGAGTGTCGGCCTACCAACCAAAAGGTTGCTGGTTCGATTCCTGGTCAGGGCACATGCCTGGGTTGCAGGCCAGGTCCCCAGCTGGGGGTGCGGGAGAGGCTACCACACATTGACGTTTCTCTCCCTCTCTTTCTCCTTCCCTCCTCTCTAAAGATGAATAAAATTTAAAAAATAAAAAACCTTACATGGAATATGAATATATAACATGGATAAAAATAAATCTGCTCTGACAGAAGTGTGAGCAGAGAGGCTCAGACCCACCCCCCTTGATTTTTCCCTGCCCTCTGAATATGAGCCAAACCCGCAACTGTGGCAGGCCCTGAGGTCTCATGAAGTACCCACCCAAAAACAGTTTTCTCTGTACCAGGCCACATGCGGGGCCAACGCTGCATTCTGGTATCACATCCACCTGACAGTCTACCCAACTCTCCTGAAGCTGCAGCCCTGACAGTCCTCAGCAACTACTGAAGAAAAACTGAACAACGTGCCTACCAGTGATGTGGGCCAGTGATCGCCAGGCAGAATATAAAAACCACAGGTTAAATGCACTGGGGTTTTCATAGCAAGAATAAATTCTAGCTCAACAGGGAGAGTGAATGAGAGAGAGAGAAATCGAGAAGGGTAAAGCATGAAGGCTGGGCACTATTATAAAGGAATTTAATTTAAAAGATATTCTCACGACTTTGTGTTGCACAATCCAGACTCCAGGCATAAGATTTTTACCATGAAATAGTGTGAGAAGGGTCAGGTTCTCTTCCTGAGAGAAAGCGCCTCCCTCTCACAGGAAGCATGAAGCAGTTCTGGCCTTCAGAAGAGCTGGCCCCATCCTCTGGTGGTCACCCAGCCCCCTCATATATCTCCTCCGCATGTGTTAATTCTTTTGAAGGTGATGGGGGTCCTTTGCATGGAAGATATATGCAGCTCGGTGGCGGGAAGTGAGATCCTAATTATCTGCAGCTGACAACCTTTCAGGGCCCATTATAAAAGAAACGTCTGCACCAGCCGCTCGGAGCCCTAGATCCCAGCTCCAGAGAGCTTGAGGGAGCACCAAGGAGTGATTCTGAGAGCCTGATTTATCAGGGAAGATTAGAAGAGTTACATCGATGGTCTGGTGAAACAATGACAGAGGGGGAGCAGGCTAATGGTTGACAAAGGGGCAGAAGAAAGAGGAGAGATTTATGTAGCCTGGTACGAGGGTGAGCAATGGGAGGAGTGAAGTGAAATGAAGACGGGACAGGAAGTCCGAGTAAATATCAGGGAAACTTTCCTTGCTGATTTATTAGACAGATGAGTAAATCTTCCAAATGAAGCTTCATCATCGCCCCGAGAAAGAGTGAGTGAGCCTACATAAATGTGTCACGGCCATTTGTCTCTGTCACTGTGGGACCTGTAATGACATCTAGCACAGCTTTCCATCTTTCTGCTGAAGAGTGTCCTTAAAAGTCAGAAACAGTCCTTGTCTCTGTGGGACACTGGGAGGCTCCTAAGGGACATGCAGCCCACGACCGCAATTCCAGGCACAGCCACTTGCTAACTATCACCAAAGCTTACTATCTACTTTACAGTTTACTTTCCTTGGTACACAGCCCAGACCCTCCCTGGGGATAGAAGGGAGCTTATGCTTGGGCTGGATGCCAGGAAGACCCTTCAAAATTCCACTGCGTTCCCCTCAGCAGGAGCACATGGAGACGTGCTGGTGAATGACTACCTGCAGAGTGCCTCTACCTGATTCTGACCTGGTCGGGGGCCCTCTTAGCTGCCTCCTCATTTCCTCTCAGATTCTCCTGTTCCAGATGCCACCGCACAGGCCAGTTTTGCATAAGCTCCTGCCGACATCACACAGGCTCCACCTGACCTGACCTTGTCTCCGGCCTTGGGGATTGCCTTTTGCTACAGAGATGCGGATGCCTCAGCAGCCCACCACTCACCCATCCAAACGCAAGTGAAAGTGATGAGCTGATGTACAGTGGGGAAGACGTTTGAGCCATGAGAGATGGGAGCTGCAGACATAGCCTTTCTCCCTTCTTCTCCCAGATGTACTGTATGGTGAGGGTTTCCTGGGGAGCAGTCCTGCAAGATCAAGCAATCGGTCAGACATAATAGCATCCAACAGGATCAGACATCCTCATGTTGGCTCTCCTAGCCTCACTCTCCTTTCCCCTCACTCCTGCCTGCTGTTTGCACCCCTAACATGACGAAAGAACAAAACCCTTTGCCTCGAGTTCTGCTGTTTAGAGGAGCCCAGGCTAAGATATGACCAAATAATTGGGGCACAAGAGATACTAAATCGTGTGAATAAGGCCATAAACTTCTTTCATCATTTGGCCTGTGCACCTGGTCCAGACATCTCTCTCAGGCATTGCACAGAACTGTCCCCTTCCAACCTCAGTACCCTTAATGGTGCTTCCATTAAAGTCCATACACAGCCAGGATCCTTGTATGGGCCCCATCTTATATTTCGGTGTCTCTACTGGCTTACTCTACTTGAGAAGGCAGGTAAGCTGGAGGACTTGAGCTCAGCCAAGTTGGCGTTTTCTACTCTGCCTCCCCCCTCAGCCAATAGGAGCTGAGACATAATATACAAGCTAAGCTAGGACCAGGGGAGTCCACTGATGACCAGCCCCTTGGAGGTCACCGGAGAGGACATTGACAAGCCTGGAGCCTTTCCATCCAGCTGTGAGGTTTCTCTGCCACAACTACTTTTGATTCCACTCTTTGCGGTACAGGCATTCCAACTCTAGTCAAGCACTGGTAAATTCAGAGTCCTAAAACCAATCACTGCATATTGCCAAAAGCCCGGGCTTTGGCACTCCAAAGACAGACTCTGTGACTCTGTGTTATCTATAAATGTTCCAAGCTCTTGTTGTTGCTTTGTTTTTTAGTGTGTATTTTAAGTTCAACTATTTTTATGTCCCCACCGAATAAAAAAAAATTCCTTAGTAACCCATTATGGGTTAGTGAATTCCCAAACCGTTCAAAAATACTTTAAAGTTCTTTTGGGACATAGCCAGATACTTAATATTGTATTACATTTTATAGTTGTCACTTAATCAAGCTATTTAATATTATAGTACATTTTAAAACTGTCACTTAATCACATTTTCTTGACCCTTTTATGGGAATTAAAGATCACTGTAGATAAAAAATGGCATGCTTTAGTTTAAATAGATTCAGTATGTCCAGTTTGACAGTTACTTCTGAGACATTAAAAGAATTTTCTGTGATTAATGTGACCCACACACGTTAAATGGTGTAATGTTCCATTTCTTCAGCCATTAGCGGAAACAGCATCAGACAGAAGGAGCCAAAATGTAGCCAACTGTATGTAAAGCCAGTGATGGGGGTGCTGGTGGTGGGGAATTTAAAGATAATATAGAGCCAGGCAGGCTGAGATAAGAGAGAGATTTCTACTGATTTAATATTTGCTTTCTCTGGGCATCTTGGGAGCAAAGCCTGAGAAACACAGGGGTCAGGCCCCGGGAAGGGAATGAGCGCCAGCAGAGCAATGGCGACCCTCAGAGGGGAGCCTCCCTGCAAGGAGGGTGCATCCCGGGGTGGGCGGCTGAGTGGAGTTACTTGGTGCTTGTTATAAATGATGGATGAACATTGCTTCTAAATTTAGAAAAGCTCTCTAAATGGACATTTACTCACAATGGTGGGGGGAAAAAACCTCTGAAAGGTCCATCCCTGGAACGGTTTTGTTTATGGCACTGCGATAGTTCTGGGCAATTAACCTAGAATTGCGTCACTGGAAGATTTTATATTCTTAAGTGTTCACTCATGTAGTTAAAGTAAATTATGTCCTTTTCCAAACATGTTCCAAAGAATTGTACTGGATTTTAAAAATCCTGGTCCCTAAATCCTACTTGTTTGTTTAATTAATCTGAAAATCACTGCTCCCGCTTTGTTTCTTAATCACAGATCACATGTGCTGTATTTGTCAGCAGCTGCGAATGGAAGCATGTCCCAGTGTGTTTTTCTTGATTGTTTAATAAGAGTTGAATAATACCCTATTTAATCCATCAAGTAGGACATTACAATAACATTGATCTTTTGTTTGACAGCAAATTTGTTTGATAACAGAATAGAATATAATGTAACCAAATCAGTGTCAGAAATGCATCTCAGCGAATCCAATTAAAAACACCCGTGCACACTCCAGACACTAGCAGTGGGGTGGAGGAACTGAGCACTGCAAGGCACGCTGGGCAGGAGGGCACGGAGGGAAATCCAGCCTTGAAGAATGCCCGGAGCTTGCCCAGAAGACCCAGCCAAGCACTCCACGCTCTAGGAATGCAGCCATTTTGGCTGAAGAGCATCAACCTACTCCAAGGTCACAATGAAGAGACCAATGACCCCCACTGTGTTCCTCCTTTGTTGGTTCAACTGCTGTGACTCTTGAGGTCAAAGCTGCCAGATCCTGCCATCAGTTAGTACCCCTCCCTTCCCCTCCTGCCACCACAAAGTAAGGGCTCTTGAAGAATGCTATTGTTCACATCCCAGCGTCCAAGTCCTGTTTCCAAACCTGCATATAAGAGACCCTTTCTTTTTAGCATCCTTTATCTTCAGGGAGGGATGGGAATTGGTTTCAAACGACTGTGTGAGACCCAATCTTTATGGACTTCATGTAGGAAGACAAGTGTCAGCCCTGGTATTTATTCACACACGCGTTTATTAGATGTTTTACAACTGAACCCTTCCTTTCCTTTCAAAACCCAGCACAGAGCTGTAACAAAGCCTCTCTCTAGATACCCAAACCAGATAATGCTGCAAAGGAGAGACAAGGATGTGTAGCAACAAGCACAAATGCTCAAATGCTCTTGTCTCAGAAGTTGAGTCGACCGTGTTTCATACCAAGCTATTCGTAATACTGCATACACACATACACCCCTGGAAAAAGAATTACTGAGGTCAACCAGCTGTGTACAAAATAGCCAGTTGCTTGAATAAATTAAGCCTTTTCTTTCTCCAAGATAATTTATGCGCAGACACTGACCAGATTCAACGTGTTGCCCTTCTCATAGACAAATGTGCGAGTGTGGAGACCCAACAGGCAGTGGAGGCGGTGCAGAGGACTCTCCTCGTGTTACTGGGGGGACAGAGGAAGACCACTGTATTTGAAAAATCCCTAAGAAAACAAACAAGTAGCCATTGGAAATACTGGGTTAGCCAAAACGTCCCTTTAGTTTTTTTCATAAACTAAGATGTGTTTTTCATTTTCACCAATAACTTGATTATTGATTTGGAGATTCTGAGTATGGTGGCTCTCTCCTGCTATTGGCTTCTAGTGGGCAGAGGCAAGCAGCACTGCTAAACATCTTCCAACGCATAAGACAGCCCCACAGCAAAGAATTCCTTCGCCAAAATGTCAAAAGTACCAAGAAACTTCGCAGACCACTTCTGACATGTTCGATCACTCACAGCACCTTCTCCATTCACTGCACAAATCCTTTTCTTGTGTTTCAGTTGCATTTTTACCTTTATTGAAATAATAAAGCATAATATGCCAAAAAAGTTGCATATCTTCTTCCATCTTCGATATTCAAATGGCTGCAGAAAAATTCACCAATTTTGATGTTTTCTTAAATGCTCACTGATAGGACAGCTTTTATAATATACTCTAACAAAATTGTTTCAAATGAAGTTAAAGGCAACTAAGCATTACTAGAGACATCTTACCTAATAAACTAAATGAACTTTTTGGCCAACCCAAATACCTGCACTCTTGTTAGGAGCTTTTTCATCAATTTTTTTGTAGATAATATAAATGTCCCCATCTAATAAAAGCAAAACAAGAGTTCGTAAAGGTGAGTTTAAACCTTTTCTTGTAAATACAAGCTAAGAAAGCAAAAGGATAAGTATTATTGAAATTCTCAGGTCAACCCTAATGCTGTGCTGATGGTTCTCTATAACCTGGATGTCAGGAGAAACCGTTGTTACATTTTTAAAACATTTACATCTAAAACCCAGATTTTCCTGGCACTCACACTTTATCTTCAGCTGGTCACAGAGGGGAAATATCCAAGATGCTCTCGTGGATCTAAAAAGTTGAGGAGTCTTTGTTTTAATCCCTCCCTATTTTTGCTCACCCGCATCCCCAGCTCACATTATTATAATTCCTCCCTTCCCTCCACTCACTGCCGCCTTCCTTATTCTTTTGTTCTCTGACTAATCTTCCCCTTTGTATTAATGAAGTCCTTTGTAGTTTCTCTTCAAATCTTCAAGTGGATTCCTTAGTGACTTCTGTGTTTTTTTTTTCTTTTTCTTTTTTTTTTTTTAACCTGGTACAGCTTTTTTGAAAACCCATGAAAATTATGAATACTTCCTTCCTTTCTGGCACTGCACCATGGGCCTTAAAACATTCTATTACATTTCTGATCTGAAACAGCTTTCTCTTGACCCAGAAGTATTGGCAAATTACAGACCCCAAGCCAATCTTTTATGGAGAAGGTCTGAGAGCAAGTGGTAGCCTTTCAAGTGCTTAACCATAGAGTCATAATCTTTATGACAAATAGCCTCTTGCTTTGCAGTTACAGCTAGTTTACTATGCATATGGCTGAGAAAGGGCCTCTTAAAGTGGTCAGGGACTTTTTCTCAAGCCCCCTCCCAGGTGTCACATCACTCCTTTTTACTGATCTTGTTAGAGGGACAGCATTAGCACCACAGATCACCCGAGCTTCCTGACCAGCTGCCAGGCTGTAAAGCACGGGGAACTGGGGTGGTCGATCCAAAGACATCAACTTGTCACTCTTGATGATCATTCATCTGCAACAGAAATAGCCCATGGTGCCTCAGAGATCGATGTGGAGACCACCACTCTTCAACATTATTGCCACTAATTATTAAGATGAATGCAGTGATTAATGGGAGCAATGCTTTTTCACTTTATGCAAATAGCGAGCTCATGCATATACATGGTGAAGGGGGCTCACCAACCTGGTGCCCCAACGTTGCTGCTCAGCCCCCTTATTCAGCTGTCACTGTGACCCAGGTGCAACGACTTAGAGCGATTTAAAAAGAAATGCTAAAAATGAATTGTTGATCAGCAGCCTCAGGCAGCTTTTTGGAAATTCCCTTCTACCAGGGCTGTGCTTTGATTAGGGAGAGCTCAATCAAGGCAATAACTAGGGCTATTAAGGATGCTGTGCTAGCTGTAGTCCTTTCAGTTCATGTCGTCTGGAGAAAAGAGCTGGTGAGGAAGGAGAAAATGGGGCTTCTGCTGTGATGATGTGGTAAACTGAGACAGGCCAACCTCTTTTGGTCTTTTCTCTCTGGTACAGATGTGGAGGTCCAGTTAAATGAAACGAAGCCCCTTTTAACCTCAAATCGCAGGATCCTATGAGGCAAAGGGTAAGTGGGATATGAGCCTGAGACTTTTTATCTTCTACCTAAACAAACACTTTCTGTTACAATAATCTTCAGTATAGCACATCTTTCACTACTTGTCCTATTCCACAAGCATATATTTCATTCATTCAAAAAAATATTTCACGGCCAAGATGGAGGCGTAGGTGGAAACACTGTGCCTCCTCACACAATCAAGATTAAGGACAACAAAGATTTACAAACATTAACCCAACCAGAACACAGACAATTGAACTACAGAAGTCCGACAACCATTCAACCAGATGGGTAAGAGGGGCAGGGTCGGCAGCGGGCAGAGAGGGAACGCAGCAGGAAAAGGCAGTGGCTTCCAGACCCTGGAGCGATGGGAAGCATAGGTGGCGAGGAGCTTGCAGACCCCAGATGCGGGGAGAAGATGAGCAGAGCACGCAGGGCACACAAGGCACTTGGCCGACCACAGACACACATTCACAGGCAGATAAACTAGGCAAGAGCAGGCAGTGAGATGGACGGCACAGCTCAGGGCCCCAGCAACGGGAAACAAAGCCTAAAAACACTGACTGAAAAGTGCCGGGAGAGACTCCCAGACTCACAGGAGAGGTCACTGGGGAGACCCGCAGGGTCCTGGAGCGTGCATAGGCCCACCCACCTGGGAACCAGTGCCAAGGGGGGCCCAGTTTGCGTGTGAGGGCAGCAGACAGGATGCAAATCTGAGAGAGCGAGGAACAGGCGCTATTGTTCCCTCTCTGACCCCGCCCCCACAGATAGCGTCACAACCCGGAGACTAGGTTGCCCCACCCTGGTAAACACCTAAGGCTCTGCCACCCATACCTAACAGGCACCACCTGACCAAAAATGACTCAAACAGAAGAACAGCTCAGACCCCAGAGCCAATACTTTTAAACGACCAAGAGATAGCCAACCTATCAGATGCACAGTTCAAAACACTAGTGATCAGGATGCTCATGGAACTGGTTGATTTTGGTCACAAATTAGATGAAAAAATGAAGACTATAATAAGTGAAATGAAGGAAAATGCACAGGGAAC
>PVKM010031547.1:0-16775 GCA_004027735.1 Carollia perspicillata | reverse complement strand
TGGATATAGAAGAATTGAACTTTTTATTGACCCTTTGTACTGGCAATAGATAAAAGCAGAAGAAATAAATGGGGAGAAGAATTGGGTAAATACCCAGAGGAGAAAAGAAGACAAGAATTTAGAGCAAAAATATAAGGCTCATATGTGAAGAAGAGTAAGAATAAGATGACTTATGGAAGGAGAAATGTATTGAACCCTATTTAACTCCCTTGGAATAGGTTTAATCCATTCCTTATTGACGGTAATCACAGATCGGCAAATCAAGCGACCACGATCGCTAGAAACATAAGTGAAATCACGAAACTAGTGGGAGGATATGTTTTGCAATGTCCTATCCAGGGCTGCAGTAGGAGAACAGTGAGGCAGTTCTGATTCCAAACACTTGCTTTATTTCTTTGTTGTATACCATGCAGTGGGAAAAAACCCAGGCAGGTACTAAGCTCAAGGATCAAGTTTCTTTTGATATTTACTACTCAGTTTAGGTAGGTTAATAATTGCATTCCATTACCGATCAAGCTATATGCTCTAAAATTCAATAATTTCTGTTTGATGTTTCTGTTTGGTACTTTTAAAAGTACAAACTATTTACAAAGGTATGTAACAACACTGTTAGGCCTTTATAAATTCTTCATTTTAAAATTTTCATATACACACTTAAACATATTTATAAACTTATCATTGCATAATTCCTGGTCTAATTTCCCAATCTGATCTATAGTATGGATGAAATTAATTTACTAAGAATAATTCTGAAAAATTTCAAAGTAGCCTGCTGCCTGGGAAAGCAAAAACAGAATGAGAGGATTTTGGTAAAATAGTGAAAAATATGTTTCAAAGAAATAACAGATGTCAAGTGAAGAAATATAAAATCATCCATCAGTATTAAAGAGCAAACCCAGATTGCCAGATTGGAAACCTAGCAATGAACCTGAAAAAAGTCAGAGGGCAAGCTGTAGTGGTTAACACGTGCTGTGTTATATTTCTACTGACAGGCTCATTATAGAAGTACTAAAGCTCTATGCACCTCTCTGCACTCCCCACTCGTTGTGGGGAGGAAATTGCTCATTTTAAATTTAATGGCCAGATTTTTAGTGGAACTACTGCTTGGACTACTGATTGGGTAGAGAAGGGCATGTGACTCACACTTGACCTAGAATTCTTCCCCAGGAACTCTCTGACAGTATACCGTATTTTTTAGACCATAAAACACACCTAGGTTTCAGAGGAGGAAAATAGGGAAAAAAAAATTCGAAGCAAAAACTGTAGTAAAATATTTAATAAGATTAATAACATAATACTTCACCATTGTAAAGCTCCATTCAGACTATAAGATACACCCCCATTTTCCTCCCAAATTTGGGGCAGGGGGAAGTACATCTTATAGACCAAAAAATATATTAGTAGATATTTATCTTTAATAAATTTAAGATATTTAAGATATTTTAAAGATAAATATCTTAAAAATATCTTTAATAGAACAATTAAAATCAATACAGTTTATTTGCTTGGAATTAGCATTAGCTCAGTTTACCTGGGTTTTATGAAAAATAATCTAGCAAGCTCTAATTCTGTATTTATAGTGATTAGGGCACAGGAAAGCCCTAATGTTTTGATGTGGTATAAATAATCTTCTAAATTGAAAATAATGATAAAATTATATAAATAATATTTCCCCGAGAAAACAGAACTGTTTTCAAGTAGTTTGCATTCAAAATATGTGCCAATTACAAGTGTTGCTTAATGTTTTGTCACAATATGTTTCACTGAACACCTACATGGAAATCAGCTTGTATTTTTGTTAAAAAGTGTTTCATAATATAAAAACACTTGTTTTGTTGTTGTTATGCATAACAAATACATTATTATTTAAAAATCATCAGACAATATTCATTAAGTTCAAATTTATGTTGATACACACATAATCCAAAACATGTGTTCTGGCAAAGGTAACTGCTATTTTTTTTTTCATTTTAGAATACATTTATTTTAGTACTTCACTTTTAAATTTTGCATTTTCTCTCCATTTCTTATTTTAATAGATAAACACACTAACATTTTTTAAAAACCATGATGGATAACATTAGACTTGTGAGAAGCATCAAATTATTTAACATTATGATCTGCTCTATTATTTTGTTTCCTTATATGTATTAAATGTACAATTGTATCAGCCTCAGAATTCTTTTAATATTGACACAATTTTCCTACAGAGCACAACATCAGCATAAACACATGCCCACATTGGCAGATAAAAGGAGAAATTTTGTTTAACTTTAAGATTTTATTTATTTTTAGAGAGAGGGGAAGGGAAAGAGAGGGAGAGAAATATCAATGTTTGCCTCTCACATGCCCCCTGCTGGGGATCTGGCCTGCAACCCAGGCATGTGCCCTGACTGGGAATTGAACTGGCGACCCTTTGGTTCACAGGCCCACGCTCAATTCACTGAGCCACACCAGCCAGAACTTTTTATTAACTTTTAAAAAATTGTTGTTCAAGTACAGTTGTTTCCATTTTTCCCCACCACTGGTAACTGCTATTTTAATCTATTTCTCTTTTCAGGTGATATCCTTGTATTTCCTTAATTATCTAAGAAAATACTTACAAAGTATACAGAATTATGTATATTTGTCATTACACTTATATATGTATTTAATATGGATGTAACATTCTATGTATTATTAAGCCATTTTCATTCAGCCTTTTATTTGAAAGATTTTTCTATGGAAACAGACATAAAATTAAATCATTTTTAAGTGGGGCACATAGTTTTCCATAATATCTATACATCGTAGTTTAGTTAACCCAGTTTCTTACTCATGGGAATCGAGGTGAACAATTGTCCTTATTTTGGAGCTTGCTGCCAACAACAAACAAATCAAATGGCTGCACCTTGGTGCTTATTATTCTCATTGTCTAAACTTTCTGCCACTGTCAACTTCATATGGGACCACGATCCCATGACGTACATCCCCCCACATACATTCACTAGATATCTGACAAAAATGTAAGTACTGCAAAGTTAAAAAAGACAGTTAATTTGTCAAAAATAAACAAGGAAGCACACAAACAGAAAACAAGTAAGTTTGTAAAAAGGATTAGGGTATTAATCATAATTACTGCAATCCAGCATCAAATAATTTCCCTCGAAATTAAGATGAGTTCAATTAAAACTCCCTTGTGCTAAGAGAGGGACTGAGTCACAGATTGTATTCCTGATCTACTTGAATATTTTGTGTTCCTTTATACTATATATACTCTTTCAAAAAGGAATCTGAGTTCATTTTCATAGTTTTAAATGTGTACTGCAGTTGGGGTTACTGACTTAAATGTGCTTATGTCTGTGATGGTAAATTACTTAAGCAGTTGATGAAATCAGCAGTTAATAATTCTTTTCTGAGGTCCTCCTAAAAGAGTAAGATGTTCACCAACGTTATCAAAAGATAAAGTTACCTGGCGCTTGCTGTTATCTCAGAAAAGATTTTGATAACTCTGTAAATAAGCCAAACACTTCTGAATTGTACTTAAATTCTTAGCCAATGTTTAACTTCGATGTTTTGGGAATGTAGTTTTTAAACGGTCAGTAAGTATCAGCCATTGTGTCTAGTTGTCTTGATAGCAGTAGACAGTCAATGTGAGCAAGAACAGAACCAAGTCATCTGAAAAACAGATCACTTAAAAAGTGAAAAAGTGATGATGATGAGAACAAACGAAAATTATATCCAGGAAGGTTAGAAACATCTGCTGTTGGTATTATTCAAACACTATTGGTTAAGCAGGACACTTGGCAAACAATTAAGGAGTATTCTCCTGTCAGACATAATCTGTACCATTCGCTGAAGTAGAACAGTTGTTAAACTTGAAGTTCAGACTTCAACCAATCACCTTCCTACTCTAGTAGAATACCATTGTCTAATGGTATAGGATGACTAAACAAGCATCTCTGCCTTAAAATGTTAACTGAGAATGTTGACATTGACCTACATGGACTGATCTTATTTGTAATATAAGCAAGGATGACAAATTTATAACTTGATGAAATAAAATATCCTCTAGACAAAGAAGAATTTGAATAAAAATGGAAGTCATTTTATATTTTTGCAAACTAAAGTGGATATTTAGCAAATTTATCCAAATCAGAGCAATAAACAGAAGCTCAGACTACTGGATTTTACCTAAATAAAAAAATTATTCTGCAAATCTTAAATAAATTAAGTCATCTTGAAACCTATTATATTAAGAGGTATATAATCTATCTTTTATGCTCTCTTGTTTTAGATTTAATATATTCTGTATTGCAGAACTTGTATTCTAATGTAGCACTTTATGAATTGAACAGATGTTTCTGTTATTATAATACAGTTGAATTATTTAAACTAACATCAGGGTTTCTAAAGAAGTGATCTTAAATGCACCTCAATAAGGATATGAATAGCTTAGCTTAATTACATTTAATGAAATGTCAGAACGCTACACATTACCCAGAGGCAAGTAAAGTAAAATGTCTTACAATTTTTATAAATTTAAATTTTGACTGTAAAAATATTTTATGTTTATTATACAAATTATTTCTGATCTATTAAGTCAGAAATAAAATATCACTTATTTACAAAACTTAAATAAATATATTTTAAGGATAAATGAAAGTTTGTATTTTTTCACACCAAAGTTTTAACTGTTTCTTTTAAGAATGTATTAAGATTGAAAAAGGATTGCATAAAAATAGGATGAAATTTAAAGCAAGTATCAAATATAAGTATCAACTTCACCAACTAAAATGGATTATCAAAGAAATTACAAAGCACTAAACATAGTGTCCCTTAAAGCACCTTTTGCTGTTCTCTGCACCCAATGAAAGATTTTTCTGAAATCTAGAAGACGCAATTTTTCTCAACCTGTCTTCTTCGACTGTAAGAAAATGTTGAAATCTTGCCTAGAAACCTAGAGGTGCTTTCTGTTTTCACATATTGCTTCTTAGACTCCAGGCTGCAGAAGATGTGCTTAACGTCTCTCTGCGTTGAAGACTGACTTAGTGACGCAGGGCCCTGTTTCTCTTTCATCTCTGTAAGGGGAACCAGAAGAAACTGAACTACGAATGTGGATTTGATTTGTGGAATCTTAAAACTATTGATCTCTTCATATAATTACATGACCAGCACTGCACAAGGCCTTTTTAACACAATCTCTTGTAATGCATTATATAATATATATATACATATATATGTATATATGTATATATAAAATGAATACATAAATGTGTGTAACAATACAACACTTGAAAAGAATACTATAGAAGTACAGTAAACTTATTAGCTCTGGCTATTATTACTATATACAACTTGAATCCATATTAATTTTCTCTATCTCGGGTTCCTTTTAAGGTACTTTGTTGAAATATCTCTTCCCTTTGAATTATTTTGCTTAATTATAGGTATTTTTAGTAATCATTACAACCTTTGCCCATTTTTAATTGTTTGTTTGTTTTTTTGCTGTTGAGTTTTATAAGTAGTTTGTAAATTTTGGACATTAACCCCTTATCACATGTATTGGCGAATATATTCTTCCATTCTGTGGATTCTCTTTTTATTTTGTTGATGATTTCCTTTACTGTGCAAAATCAGTTTAGTTTGATGTAGTCCCATTTGTTTATTTTTTCTTTTGTTTTCTTTGCCTGGGGAGATATATCTGATAAAAAATTGCTATGAACAATGTCCAAGATTTTGCTGCCTAGGTTTTCTTCTAGGATTTTAATGGTTTCAGGTCTAACACTTAAGTCTTTGATCCATTTTGAATTTATTCTTATGTGGGGTGTAAAACAGTGGTTTAGTTCTTGTTAAAAGTTGTATTTATAATAAAGAATTAAAATAATTAAAAAAATTAATGCTAGTCCCCTCTAAACCTTCTGGGGAGATGCAATTGAAAGTATTTAGAAATGAAATGAATTGTTTCAAATGTGTAACATTAAAAAATATAAAATCTTGTCTGAAATGGAATAGGGATTTTCATGGTATTAAACAATCCTAAAATATCAAGAATTTAAAAACTTAAGCTTCAAATTCAACTCATAACCCTTTATTCTAACATTTATATTTATTAAAATCATGTTATTTATTGACTTTATACTATGTAAATGTCCTCAGGTTTAATCATCCAATATTCTTTATTGGTGGGCAAGCAAATAAAAGAGATAATTTAAAGAACAGTACTGATTAACAAAAATTTGAAAAACCATCATATGGTTTAGCTATGTAAGTGAAGTAAAAGTTGTATTTGTCATTGGGTGTTTGTCACAATCAACTCACTCTGTGACTTCCAGTACTTCAGTCAAGACAGGGGATCATCAAGATGACTGGTTCTAAACTTCCCTGGCTGCTGGCTTCCTTGGAACGGATAATTAAAAAACTTGAGGACTTGATCTAGACAATTTCAATAATGAAGTAACACACAGGAGATATTACCATCACAACAGAGTAATCCTGGATTTCATTTACCAGATTCTTCCACTGGGTCTAATGAATTTATGATAGGCATGCATGATATAGAGTATGACGCTATCTGTTGTCTGCTGAATCGCTTTTACATAAAAATTAAGAATACACAGGACCAAGAGAGGAACAAAGGTCACAAGAAAACAAGGCAGAACATCTAGAATCTGAAGTCAATAAAAGTACTAGAAAAAGCTATGGGTGGATTCCTTTGCAGATCCATCAAAGAGCATCCATCAGTGAACACCTTAGATTCTGTTTCAATCATGGATAACAAAGCACAGAAGAAGTGACAATCTAAGATTGTAACATTGTTCTAAATTAACACCTTAGTGATTTCATGTCAGGGCCCCTAACAGAAAAGAGTTCTTCACGAAGCGTCAGAAGGCTTCAGTGCAGGGGCCTTACAGGAAATGAAACAGTGTCATCTCACTCTAAGGTTTCCTTGCCCAATCGAGGGCTTGAGGAAAAAGACTGGGTATGTGGTTAGAAAGGAGGAAAGTAATTCAACTGCAGAGAAGCTTAAATAACATAGTTTTAATAACAGATAAAGACATGTTTGAGGAGACTGTTCAGTGACAGAGGAAAGAAAAAAAAGTTAGTGGTTCTGAAAGGACAGGAAATTTAAAGAGAGAAATCCTTGATGCCTCATTATTATATTTCATATATTGGTAAAGTATGACAAATACAGAAAAATTCACACATTCCCCATCAGTTTCTTGGAAGATCTCCTGCCATTCACATTCCATAATAGGAAAAGAAATAATCTTTTAAATAAAGGAAACAGCATGTCATTTTGTTTCAAGCATGCTGTGGAAATCAGTACAAATGAGCTAATTTTAAACCTGATAAACCATTAAAAGAATGCTCAGATATAGTTTAGACCTGAAAGAATGAGGAGATCACATTAGAAAATAACAGACTTCTATTAATGTCAAAAACACATCAGGTGATTGTTGTTTTCAGCAAGGTTATTCCATCAAACTTTGGTCAGTTTTCAAGGCTACTTATCAGGTAACAGAGATAATCATAATTGTTGGTAGTCTATGCAAGGATGGCCAATTTTTAGTCCAATGTGTATCAATGGGTCGTGCATGGAGCTTTTTGTACAAGAAAATTTTGAGGCCATATCCAGGTTCAGGTAGATAGAGGGTCGTGATTAATCAGTATTTTCTATAAGTCCAAAATAGAGAACATGGAAAAGATTGCATCAGTGTTAGCTATGCTTTAAGCTTTTTTCCCCATATGCAGAGTGTCCAATAGCTTATCATGATATTTAAAAAATTTACTCATATATTTATTAATTCAGGAAATATTTTGCCAGAACCTAGATGAAGAGTGAAATAAGTACTAGGGATTTACCTAAGTTCTGTTATTTCACAGTTGACAGATCACTATCACTTCTAAAATACAAAATTATTTAGTTTTAATAACATGTCACGGAGAGATATCCTCATTCACTGACTCTTTCAGAAAATGTTTTGATATTTTCCTATTTTAATGGTAGATGACCTTTGTCTTCCCCACCTCCAGTTTTTGTGGTCATTTTAGTATCTTTATTACATTGTACATATAAGTAATTATGAGGTGGGGAGCTGGGTGGTACCTTTCTGTCTCCTCTAGTGCTACGTAAAAAAAAAAAAAAATGTAAGAACAAGTTACTACTCTATGTCAGAGTACTGAAAAGAATTGTTCCCTGAGTGATTTGCACTTCTATGGTTTTTGTGAGATGCAGAGAGGTTCAGAATATTGTATAGGGCCAGTTTTCACAACCATGCTTGCTTGTTCAGTTTGAGGATTAAACTACATGTTGTTTCTCATTCATATATTCAACAGATATTGAATAAATATAATGTAAACATCAGTCATTGTGCATGGCACCAAAATAAAATGATGGGCAAAGTAGGCATTTTGCTACTGTTAGGGAGTTTTATAATCCCATGAGTGACCACAGATTAGTCAAACAATTCACATAAGCATAATTACCAACTATATTACGTTCTATGAAGAGAAAGCACATAGTACTTTGAAAGTTAAAAATATATTTTCCTGACCTTTTATCGGAGGCAGTATGGCTTACATAGTTGTTGCAGACATGATATCGGAACTCATGACTGTATAACAAGTAAAACTAGATTAGACAGTGATTGGGAAAAGGGAAAAAGTGGCTCAGGGTAAAGAAAACAATGTGCAAAATAGAGCTGAGATGAAGAGATATGCATGAGAGTGACTGACCAAAGGTTCAGAAATCTAGGGCGCAGAAGTCAGAGACAGAATGATGGAGGTAAGGCTAGGAAGTGAGCAAGTATGTCTCGGCATCCCCTAAAATTCATCAATTACCTGATTTTAGTGTTGAGTATCATCTTCATTAAACACCATTTTTAGACTAGGATTACTGTTCAATTGTGAGGTCTTCATCTTGTGGGTTCATCATGTTAATGAAAATACAGGGCAAATATAAAGCAGCTCCTACTGGTCTTTATGTTCCGAAAATGTGGATGGGATTACACATCCGTAGGGTACAAGATGGTTTTATTACACTGCCTCAGAAGAACTGACTAGCTTATAGAGCATGGTGATTTGTGTGTCTAATGTAGTTACATTTATTCAGAACCAAAGGAAAAAATCACTTTTGGGATTCATGTAATAGTTCTAATTAATCCCACGATGCTTTAGTAGATAATTCATGGGACAGTAATAGAACCCAACAAGCTTCTAATTATATACACACAAATTAGTCACTTAGTATTTCTATAGTAATTTATTTTCTTAAAGGTAAAGAGATGTTTATAAAGGACAGCTTTTAAATCAACATAGCAGATTTGAACAAAATAGTATTTGAGGAAAAAAATCCAAATGGCCAGTTGGGAATTGTATTATTGTATTTTTTAGACATGATATCGACCCATTCTGAGATACTTAAAGAAATGTATAATTGGGAGGAAAATTTTGTTTCATTGACCTGTGAAGATATGAAGGAGAATCATGGTTTTAAAGTTTCTTTCTATATTTCTGTTTTAAAGAATGGATCAATAAGTACAAAGATTTTGCTGCCCTTGGGGGAAATTATACAGTTAATTGTCCAGACATTTCCCAAAAGTTATTAAAAGAATTGAGATCACTAGCTTTCTTCTGGTTTCTCCAGTTATTCTAAAATCACACAGCTAATCTCACCCCACACCTTGTACACCAAATCAAGAAAAAAATCAAAGAACTCTTGAATAAACTCTGCTTCTCCTTTCTATTCTTTTTGGAAAAAAAGTGACTGTTTATGTAAATTTAGATGATAAATGTCAAGGGACTCTGAAGTTATTTTTGCAGACAGAGATGAGACCTGTCAAAGCATTATGACTCATGAATGTTGGGATATGAATGGAAGAGAGAGAGGTATCATTAAAGCTTAGCTAATACTAAAGTGGGTTGAATTTTTCTTGAATCACCTTAGCTCCCTTCTTATCCTGGATTTATAATATGTGGGATCCCATGTATAGTTTAAGCATAATTCTCATCCATGGAAAAATTTGCTTATAATCTTTATACTATCGTATTTAGTCTGCATTTTTAACTTTGGATTAAAACACTGAATTATGAAATTAGAAAAATTATGTATCAAGAAAGACGATTTTTTCATGTTGACAGATTCCATTGTAGGTAATATAGAATTTTTAAAAAGTAACTTTTCACAGAAATATAATTAATTATACATTTAAATCATATTTGGTATATTATGTTGATTGAGTATGATTTGGAAAAAGCTAATAATATCTATCTTATCAGTTATTTTATTTACTTTTTGCATAAAAATAGGCACATACTGGATACATGTTAGAAAAAATTCTGACACTAAAAAGTAACAGTTCCTCAGTCAACTCTGACCAATTCTATGAACTTCCAAGCTATAACCACTATTAATAATGTGGTGTATATTCACTTACACACATATGTATGTACATTTATCTATGTATTTATACTGTATGTATCAACACATGTAAGTATAGATATATACATGCATTTATAAGTATTTTCCCTTTAATGGGATTATATTCCTATATGCTTTCCAACTTTTTTCACTTAATTATAAGAAATATGGAACTTTATCCAACCATTATATTTAGATCTGCCTCCTTGTTTAATGGCTACATATTTCATAAAATAAAATTCCTATTTTACAACATACACAGAAATTAACTCAAAGCAAATTGAAGAGCTGACCGTGAAACCTCAGATTGTAAAACTCCTAGGAGAAACTGTGGGTGGTGGGCTCCGTGTCACTGGTCTTGATGGTGATTTTTCAGATTGGATATAGAGAACAGAAACAATGAAAGCAAAAATAAACAAATGGAACTACATAAAAAAAATAAGCTTCTGCACAGTGAAGAAAACCACCACGAAATGAAAAGGCAACCTACTAAATGAGAGAAAATATTTGAAAAATCAAATATCCAATAAATGATTAATATTCAAAAAAAGTTTACAAACTCATACAAGTCCACTAAAAATGGGCATAGAATCTGAATAGGCTTTTTTTTCAATGAAGATATCTGTATGTACATCAGATACATAAAAAGGTGCTCAATATCACTAATCATCAGAGAAATGCAAATCAAAACTACAAGGTGATATTACCTTATACCTATTAGAATGGCTATTATCAAAAAGATAATAAATAACAAGTATTGGGCAGGACGTAAGGAGAAGGGAACCATACGTACTGTTGGTGGGAATGTATGTTGATGTAACCACCGTGGAAACAGTATAGAGATTTCTCAAAAATTAAAATTAAAATAAAGTATCTAAAATTTAATAAATTTAAAAAATAGCAGCATATAACAATAAAGTTGAAAGCAGGAAATTAACAGAGAAATTCAACAAAACTAAAAGCTAATTCTTTGAAAAGTTCAATAAAATCAGAAAACTATACTTGAATAACAATAAAAAATAATAATGGAATATTTAGACATAGTAATCAAAAAATAAAAATAAATAAAATGCATCTAAATAAAAAGAAAAATAACCATCTTTAAAAAATCATTAAAGTGCTAGCGAAGCTATGAGAAAAAGAGAAGACAGAAATTATTAATATCAGAAAGAAGAAAAATATTACAGGGCTAATAGATATTAAAATAACAAAATAATATAAGTAATTCTATGCTCACATATTTGATAAAAAAAATAAAATGGACCAATTCATGGAAAGATGCAATCTGTTAAAACTCTTACAGGAAAAGGGACAGTTGGATATGCCTAACTCTTTTAGAAAAATTTAATTAATACTGAATAATATTCCAAAACAGGAATTGTCAGGTCCAGATGTATTCACTAATGAATTCTACCAAATATTTAAGGAAGAAATTATACCAATTTTTTTATAATCTATTTTAGAGTATGGGGGTTGGCATTTCTTAATTCACTTTATGATTCTAGCATTCCCCCAAAATCAAATGAGATAAAGATACTACAAGAAAGAAAACTACAGAACTACAGATTTAAAAATTCTCAATAAAAATTACAGCATCAAATTAGAAAATGTGTAAATTGAATTATAGATCACAACCAAATACAATTTATCCTAGAAATGCAATGCTGTTCAGCACCTGAATATTAATTTATGTAACCCGCCAATATTGACAGGCTAATGAAGAAAAAATGATTATACCATACATGCAGAATAAAAACACTTGCAAAAACTAAACACCGAAGCATTGTAAAACTACCAGAAAACAAAGGATAAATGAGGACATTCTCAAATGTATAAACAATATCTAAAAAACACCAGTAAACGTCATCCTTAATGGAGAGAAACTCAAAGCACTCCTGCTAGGATCACGGTCAAGTGCGCATCTGCCTCACCACTGCTTTTAAACATCATAGTAGTAGTCTTGGCTAATGCAGTGAGCTCAGAAACAAAATCAAAAGGTTATACATGTTAGGAAGGAAGAAATAAAACTACCTTTCTTTGCAAATGACATGATTATCTATGGAGAAAATCTGAAATATTCAACAAAAATCTCCTGAAACTAATAACTGACTATAGTAATGTTAGAGGATGTAACATTACTAATAAAATTCAATAGTTTTCATATGTTCCAGCAATAAACACATGGTATTTAAAATTAAAAACACATTGACATTTATATTAGCACCCAAAATTATGAAATATACTAATTCTTCCTTATCTATAGGGATACATTCCATGACTCCCTCAGTAGATGCCTGAAACTATAGACAGCACTGAACCCTACATGTACTGTTTTTTCTTATACATACAAACCTATGATAAAGTTTCATTTATAAATTAGACCCAGTAAAAGATGAAAAACTAATGAAATAGGATAATTATAACAGTATACTACAATAAAAGTTATGTGACTATGGTCTCTCTCTTGCTCTTACAATATTTAACTATACTTTCTTGTGATTATGTGAAATGTCAAAATACTTTCTTAGGTCAAGAACTTTTACATTTTCACGTAAAGAAAACACTTTATAATTCCTTTTTGGCATATCCAAATTACCAGCAATGCTATTTTTGTTCATTATTAATTAAAATGAGGATCACTTGAACACAAGCACTATAAGACCACTGCGGTTGATTTAACAAGCAGGGCAGCTATGAAGTGACTGATGGGTGAGTAGCATGTACCGCTTGGATACACTGGACTAAAGGATGGTTCGAATCCCAGCTGGGATGGAGTGGTGCACTGAAGGATTTTATCGTGCTACTCAGAACAGCACTCAATTTAAAATTTATTAATTGTTTATTTATGAAATTATCCATGTATTATTTCCAAACAAACTATAAAACTCTCATGAAAAATAAGAGAAAAGAACTAAATAAATGGAGAGATTTTCCATGTTCACGATAGGAAGATTCAATATTGTCAGGATGTCAATTCTTCATAATTTGATGTACAGGTTTGATGAAATTCTGGTCAAAATTCCAGCAAGTTATTGGTCAATCAAATCATGTATACATGATTTAGTCATATATCTGATTTAAGCATATATAATATATATATACACACACATATATGTAGGCAAAAAATAACATAATATTGAAGCTAAAGAACAAAATTAGAGGACTGATACTATTTGACTTCGTGACAATAAAGACCTATAGTAATCAAGACAGTGTGGAACTCGTAAAAGAATAGGCAGACATACCAACAGGGCAGAATAGAAATTCAGAAATAGACCTATAGAAATATAACCTACTGATCTTCGACAAAGGATAAAGTTAATACAACAGAGAAAAGATAATTTTTCCAACAAATGGTGCTACAACAGTGGACATCTACATTAAATAAAATAAATCTATGCATAAATTTATCTCCCTCACAAAAATTAACTCAAAATACTGTACATCTAAAAGTGAAATGTAAAGCTATAAAACTTCTAGATGATAACATAGGGTAAAACCTGGATAACCTTGAGTATAACCATGACTTCTTAGATAAAATACCAAAGGAACCATTTATGAAAGATATTAATTGGTAAATTGGTTTGTGAAAGGCAATGTCAATAGATTAAGAACAAAAGCCACAGACCAGGAGTTAGTATTCACAAAAACAAATTATATCACATAAAGGACTATTATTTAAAATATACAAAGTACTCTTAAAACCCAACAATAAAAAATTGGGAAGAAGACCTGAACACCCCTCACCAAAGAAAATATGCAGATAGTATCTGCAAAGATGTTCAACACTGTATGTCACCAGGAAACAGTAAATTAAAACATGGAGATACCACTTAACCTCTGTCAGAATAGACAGAATGGGACACAGACAACACCAAATGCCAGGGAGGATGTGGAACAGCAGGAACTCTCCTTTTTTGCTAGTGGAAGTGCAAAATTGTATAGACCCTTTGGAAGGCATGTTGGCAGTCTCTTACAAATCTAAACATAATTTACTACAGAATCTAACAATCCCTATTAGTTATTTGGCCAAATGCAATAAATGCGTGTCTACATAAAGCCTGCACATGGATATCTATGGCATATTTTTTCATAATTTCTAAAAACTGATCTCTTATTCAAAATCACTTAGGAAACATTGAGGTCAGAGGACTGGGGTAAAGTGGCCCAGCAGGATGCTGCTGAATACAGGCATCCTGGGCGCTCAGACAGCTCCTGGGGGAGGGTGGGAGTGAGGAAGGGAGGAGTCCATCTAAACCGACTCAGCAGGATACTTGCTAAAAGTGGACAGTGCCGAGATGAACACCATATTGTTTAATCTTTGAATGAATAAACAAGTTATGGCTTATTCATAAAATGGAATTCAACAATAAAGGAAATACTACTAAAAGACATGGATAAACCCTAACTGCATTTTACTAAGTGAAAAATGACAATTAGGAAAGGCTTTATACTATACGATTCTAATTATGTGACATTTCAGACATAAAAACTGTGTAGAAAGGAAAATGATCCATGGTTTCCTGAAGTTGGGAGAAGTGAAGGACAAATAGGTAGAGCACAGAGGATTTTGATACATGTCATTATATAATTCTTAAAACCCACAAAAGGTACATTACCAAGAGTGAACTCTTTTGAGTGCTGATGATATATCTATGTTTGTTGATCAATATGAACAAATATACTATCATGATGCGGGGCTGTCTCTAGTAGGGGAGTTTAAGCATATGTGCGAACAGGGAGTATTATGAGACTCTATACTTTCTGGTCAATATTGCTTCAAAAATAAAATAATAAAATAAAGTGTATCAGTTAAAAAAAGAGAATCTGATGAAAGACACATTTAAACATTAGGGGTAGTTAAATAAATATGCAAATAGAGCAAAGCTATTTGTTCCATAAGGGAATAGGGAAGCCAATTAGAACAGAATTTGCCTGTCTGTAGGGAAGTGTTATTCTACATTATTATCAGTTATCTATCATTTAAAGACTTCTAACTAGCCTCCATTGACTCAGGATCAGATAACCCTAAATGACACCCTCTAGATTTGAAAAAAATTACTGAAACACAAATATTATTCCACCCTGTGTCCTTCTTTCTCTTTATAGTTTTTGTAGCATTAAGTCCAGGAGGAAAAGCTCGTAGTTCATGCTGACTCACGTCTTTGTGAGAATAAGAACTAGAGGGGAAACCATTGACTTCTGAAAATTTACCATTATTTTTCTCCTGCTTTTAGTACCTTTTCTTATTGTCCAGTCTATTACAATTTTTTTTTGAAAATGCAAAAATAATAGCGACATTTTTTCCAGTCTTCTAAGGGATAGAAACTCATGCTCTGTAAGTCATCTTTAAAATAATTCCAAGTATTTTGATTTTTTAAATAATTTACTCTTTAAAAAAATAAAGCACCAGTAGAAATAAACTTTCTGACATAATCTGATAATTTGAGATTTTCCACATTTTTAAATACTCTATGTTATGTATGGCATTAAGATGTTAGGACTTTCATATTTCACTTTCAATTTACATCAATAACAAGTATATAATTACTGAATATATTTCAGATAAATAGGAATAGTATATTCTGAATGACATAAATTTTCAAATCTATTATCAGTCTGATACATTAAATATTGAATATCATCATGTGATGATCCAGCATTTCCTTGATTGATTTAATGCCTTTTATAATTATAGTTTCAAGTATATATATTTAATATGTCATAAATGCTCATAGTCTACGCTAACTTGCACATTTGGTTTTACTCTCTTAATATAAAACTATTCCCCTTATCAGGTATGCAAATAAAATCAGAATTTATTTATGGTGAGATGCCTTATGCATATAGAAATAGTGAAAGGCACATGAGATTTTTTTGAATGAAAAAGTGACAAAAAAACTATCACACAAATTATGTGCACATAATTTTTTAAAGTGAAAACAACTATCACATAAATTATGTAGCACATTGAATATCATAATTTTTGGAGCACAATAATCATTCTAGAATATTCCTTCATTAGTTAAGTATTAGTAAACTACTATCTTATTTTCTTCCTGTAACTATCTTTTCATTATTTCCCAAACTCACTATTCCAAAATATGAGAATTATACAGGATCACATCACTGAGTTTGTTTTTCTGATGCTAATCTCTGTAGCTAGGTGAAAAACACAAACCTTAAAGAAGAAAAATATAGAATATAAGCAATGTTTAGAAAGCCTAATCCAAAGATAATGCTGACTTGATTTTTCTTATTTAAATGTAAATTCTTTATCTTGCTGAAACATTCACTTTCCATTTCAGAGGCAATTACTGACTGCATAGCTGTGCCCCACACCTCAATTGTCAATAATGTACTATTTCAACCA
>PVKM010031546.1:0-16778 GCA_004027735.1 Carollia perspicillata | reverse complement strand
GGGGTACAGGGCGGAGGGGAATAAAGGGGAGAAACAATGGGACAACTGTAATAGCATAATCAATAAAATATATTAAAAAGAAATGTATTCTTTTTATTTACTGACTTTATTTTTAGAGAGAGAGAAATGTCATTTGTTGCTCTACTTACTTATGACTTCATTGGTTGATTCTTGCATGTGCCCTGACTGGGAACCGATCCCACAACCATGGCATTTCAGGACGATGTTTGAAACAACTGAGCTCCTTAGCCAGGGCCCCAGTATTAAATCTTACAATGACACTACTAGATATCAAACTAAAAATCTGCCTGCTAAATATGTTTAACTGTTTATTCTCTTTTAAGATTTTATTTATTTTCAGAAAGAGGGCAAGGGAAGGAGAGAGGGAGGGAAACATAGAAATACTGATCATTTGCCTCTCACACACCCTCAGCTGGAAACCTGGTCCACAATCCAGGCATGTGCCCTGACTCGTTATCAAACCAGTGTCCTTTTGGTTTGCAGGCCAGTGGTCAATCCACTGAGTCACAGCAGCCAGGGCTGATTACTTTCTTTCAATTACCTTTCTTTAAAGCACAGAAAGAAAAACTAGTACCACATTCTTTATTCAAGACAATCTATTTTTTTTATATAACTAACTAAGACATCATCACCACTTAAAAACACAACCCATTCGTCTATGTAATCCACTCTTAGTGAACTTTTAGAGGAAATGAAAAATTCACAGGACTTTTCTCAGCAAATGAGGCAAAATTCCACTTTCCTAGAAAATTCCACATTCTTCCTTCACTAACAAGTCAAAATCAGATATGGAGAAATGTTTGTTTTAAATCATAAAAACTCAGGAGACCTGAAATCATGCCCTTCCTTTACCTCATTACTAAATTCTTTAAAAAAAAAAAAAAAAAAAACTTTATTTATTTTTCTTTAGAGGGGAAGGGAAGGAGAGAGGGAGAGAAATATCAATGTATGGTTGCCTCTCATGCGTCCCCTGCTGGGACCTGGCCTGCAACCCAGGCATGTGCCCTGACTGGGAATCGAACCGCGATCGTTTGGTTCGCAGGCCTACACTCAATCCACTGAGCTACACCAGCCAGGGCTCATTACTAAATTCTTGTTTGTAGTAAAAACTAAAAAGCGATTTACTGCAGTGCTCGCCCTCTTGGGAGCAGGCCCGCACCTGTCCCCTGCCTGCCCTCGGTGTGTTACCTCTGCCTTTCTCTCTCCCAAGCTCCAAGGGCCCTTCTCCTGCCCCTGAAGCTTGTTTCCCGGGCCTACACAGCCCAGCTGGCTCACTTCTACTACCTCTGTAACTTTCTAAATAAATTTTCTTTTATAATTTGAAAAACAGCTTATTTACTGACTATGCCTATAAGTGCCCAGCTCTCCACTCTAAAGTAAAATCAGTTATCTTTTATAAACGCTACTTTACAATTTTAAATTTAACATATGTATTAAAAAGGGATATTTAAAACCTCCGTATGAACCAAGCAATTCCAGTTCTAGGAATACACCCAAAAGAACCGAAAGCAGGGACTCCAACAGAGGCTTGCACCCCAATAAGCACACACAGCAGCATATTCGCAACAGCCCGAAGGGACAGGCAGCCTACATGCAGCAGGTAAACAGAACAAAGTGTGATAGGCACTGTGTTGTGTGTGTGTGTGTGTGTGTAAAACATGTAAGTGTTGTTGAGCCACAAAAAGGAACAGAATTCTGATACACGCTACAACATGGGTGAGCCCTGAAGACATGATGCTAAGTGCAACAAAAGGACAACCATCGTACGACTCCACTTTTGGGAGGCACCTAGAATAGGCAAATTCACGGAAGCAGGAAGCAGAAAGCAGAATGGAAGTTACCAGGGATGGGGGTGGGAGGCAAGATGGAATTCTTGTTTAATGGGTACAGAATCTGTTTGGGATGAAGAAAAAGTTCTGGAAATGAACAGTGCTGATGGTTGTACTGTGAATCTACTTAAAGCCATGAAATATACACTTGAAAATCGTTAAAGTCATAAATGTTATATTGTATATGGTTTTCCACAATAAGAGAGAAATGGCCTAAAAGATACCAATATTAGAATTACTCATAATTCTAGAATATTCTATATGAATAGCTGTAGGCTATTAGTCTAACAAGTGAACATACCATCATCATCTTCTAAACTCCATTTCTTCCCCTGTTTCATCTCTTCAATTTCTTTTTTCAGTTCCCCTATGTTTTCCATGGCCTTCTTGCGTTGCTCTTCTCGCCATTTTTCCACCCTTTCTTTCCGCTTTCTCATTTCTTCTTCCAGCTTATTTTGGTCAAAGTTCTTTGGGGGAAAGAAAGAGACAGGAGAAAGCAAGGATTAACAATTTTACTCTACATGTATTTCAAATATTTTCTCCAAAGTATAAAAAAAGGGAAAAAATAGATATATACACAAACTCCTACATTTAGATCAGGTTAAGACAACATATCTTTTAAATATATCTGTGAATACACCAGCAAAAGGAAAACAGAAAAAAAGAATCTTCACCTGAAAAAGCAGAAAGACCGACTTCGAACATCATAAATTAAGCTCATTTTAGTTACAAGCAATATGCACACATGAATTCAATTTCTTCCTCAAAGTAGAAACTACCTGACTTATCAAGCCAAGTTCTGTAGTTGTCAGTTATTCTCAACTTTAAACCCTCTGCCAGGGGTGTCCAACCTGCAGCCCAGGATGGCTATGAATGCGGCCCAATACAAAATTGTCAATTTACAATAAAAATTATGAGATTTTTGTGTGATTCCATGTGACAATGTATTTAATGCATGGCCCAAGACAACTCTTCTTCCAGTGTCCCAGAGACGCAAAAAAGTTGGACACCCCTTGCTTCCAAGATTGCCTCCATAAAAAGCAATTTCCTATTAGTGGATAGGTAACACTTATTTGTCAACATGATTAAGAATTTGGGGGGACTTCTGGCCAAGACGGAGGCACAGGTAGACACACTGTGCCTCCTTGCACAAGCAAAAGATGGACAATAACAATTTAAAAACAAGAAACAACCAGAACCGACAGAAAATCAAACTGTATGGAAGTCCGACAACCAAGGAGTTAAACAAGACACATCCATCCAGACCAGTAGGAGGGGTGGAGATGGGCAGCCTGGGTGGAGAGGACTCGAGGCAAAGCAGAAGCTGGCAGAGTGGGCGGTCCCACATATGCATGCAGACAAAGCAAGAGGAACAACTAGAGAGCGAGATAGACCATGCAACCCAGGGTTCCAACGCAGGGAAATAAAGCCTCAAAAAAAACCGACTGAAAACACCTGTGGGGGTTGAAGCAGCAGGAGAAAACTCCCAGCCTCACAGGAGAGGTTGCTGGAGAGATCCATGGGGTCCTAGAAGGCACACAGACCCACCCACTGGGGAATCAGCACCAGAAGGGCCCAGTTTGCTTGTGGGAAGTGGAGGAAGTGACTAAAATCCAGCAGAGAGCAGAGCAAGCACCACTGTTCCCTCTCAACCCCTTCCCCATATACAGCATCACAACACACCAGGTTGCGGGTTAACCCACCAGAGTGAACACCTAAGGCTCCGTCCCTTATATGCAGCAGGTGCACCCAGACCAAAAAAAAAAAAAAGGACCAAAGGAAAGGACAGATCAAAGCTCCAGAAAAAATATAACTAAGCAACAAAGAGATAGCCAACCTATCAGATGCACAGTTCAAAACACTGGTAATCAGGATACTCACAGGACTGGCTGAATTTGGTCACAAATTAGATGAAAAAATGAAGGCTATGCTAAGTGAAATAAATGTAAATGTACAGGAAACCAATAGTGATGGGAAGGAAACTGGGACTCTAATCAACGGTGTGGACCAGAAGGAAGAAAAACATTCAAGCACAACAGAATGAAGAAACAAGAATTCAAAAAAATGAGAGGCTTAGGAACCTCCAGGACATCTTTAAATATTCCAACATCCACATTATAAGGGTACCAGAAGGGGAAGAGGAAGAGCAATAAGTGGAAAAGTTATTTGAACAAATAATAAAGGAGAATTCCCCCAATCTGGCAAAGGAAATAGACTTCCAGGAAGTCCAGGAAGCTCAGAGAGTCCCAAAGAAGTTGGACCCAAGGAGGAACACACCAAGGCACATCATAATTACATTTCCCAAGATTAAAATGAAGGAGAGAATTCTAGAAGCAGCAAGAGAAAAGGAGACAGTTACCTACAAAGGAGTTCCCATCAGAGTGTCAGATGATTTCTCAAAAGAGACCTTACAGGCAAGAAGGGGCTGGAAAGAAGTATTCCAAGTCATGAAAGACAAGGACCTACATCCAAGATTGATCTATCCAGCAAAGCTTTCATTTAGAATGGAAGGACAGATAAAGTGCTTCTCAGATAAGGTCAAGTTAAAGCAATTCATCATCACCAAGCCCTTATTATGTGAAATGTTAAAGGGACTTATCTAAGAAAAAGAAAATAAAAAATATGAACAGTAAAATAACAGCAAACTCACAGTGATTAACATCCACACCTAAAACAAAAACAAAAGCAAACTAAGCAAACAACTAGAAGAGGAACAGAATCACAGAAAAGGAGATCACATGTTGGGTTATCAACCAGGGGAGTGGGATGGGGAGAGAGGAGGAAAAGGTACAGAGAATAAGTAGCATAAATGGTAGGTAGAAAATACACAGGGGGAGGTTAAAAATAGTATAGGAAATATAGAAGCCAAAGAACTTACATGTATGACCCATGGACATGAACTAAAGGAGGGGAGTATGGGTGGGAGGGTGTGTGCAGGGTGGAGGGGAAGAAGGGGCGGGAAATGTGACTATTGTAAAAGTATAATCAATAAAATATATTTTCAAAAAAAGAATTATTTTGGTCTTTTAGCCTTTAGGTCTAAGTTTCTTAGAAACAAGCCATTCTAAAGCCATTATCAAGATTATTAACAATACTCTTAAGAGAAGGCAGCAAATCATTTTCACGGCCATAATCAGAGACTTGAGGATTAAGCATTATATAAATCAAAACTTTACATGTTACAATCATAGACAGGAATGGAAATACAGATGCAAGAAACAGGCAAAGAAAATATTTCAAAATAGTATTGGTAATGGTGTTTTGGGCAGCTAGGATTACAGAGAATTACTTCTGACTTTCCACTGATCTTACAGTACGGTTATATAATGTTTGTATTTTGAAAATTAATTTAGCCCTGACCAGCACAGTTCCAGCCCGCTGATTGTCGTCCCACAAAGCAAAAGGTCACGGGCTGGACACCCAGTCAGAGCACATGCCTGGGTTGCAGCCCAGTTCCCCGTGTGGCGCATGCAAGAGGCAATCGATGGATGTTTCTCTCACACATCAATGTTTCTCTCTTTTTCCCTCCCTTCCCCACCCTCTAAATATAAAGAAACAAGATCTGTAGAAATAAAAACAAAAGACACACAACTCAAAATGATACCAATTACCTCCAATTAAAATGGCAAAAATTAAAATTTCCAATTCTCAGTTGGCAAGGAAGGAAACGGACATTTTCATACATCTATATCTTAAGAAAATTACAACTTTTTTTTAATTACTTATTTTTAGAGAGAGGGGAAGGGAGGGAGAAAGAGAGGGAGAGAAACACCAATGTGTGGTTGCCTCTCGAATGCCCCCCACTGGAGACCTGGCCCGCAACCCAGGCATGTGCCCTGACTGGGAATGGAACAAGTGACCTTTTGCTTCACAGGCTGGCGCTCAACCCACTGAGCCACACCAGCCAGGGATATACAACTTTTTCTTTCTTTCTTTTTTTAATGGTGATTTGACACCACTTTACCTTATGCTATATTCACATAAGACAAGAATTAATGCACCATTGTTTATAATTGCAGATTAGAAACAACCTAAATATCCATCAAAGGTAATCTTTCTACCTTTTTTCAACAGAACACTGTAAAGGCATTAAAAAATTAAAACAAAAATTAGGGGGGTGTGGACTGGGATGGGAGTAAAAGACAGAAAACTATACTTGAACAACAATTAAAATAAAAAAAATTTTTTTAAATAAGGAGAGCCCTGGGTGGCGTAGCTCAGCGGGCTGAGTGCAGAATGTGAACCAAAGTGCTGCCCGTTTGACTCCCAGTTACAGCGCAGGCCTGGGTTGTGGGCCAGGGCCCCAGGAGGGAGGAGCGCACAAGAGGCAACCACACACTGGCGCTTCTCTCCCTCTCTTTCTCCTTCCCTTCCTCTCTCTCTAAACATAAAGAAATAAAATATTTTAAAATAACCATAATAGTTATATCTATGTGTGCAGTTACAGAAAGATGTCTAATACATAAACAACTGAAAGTAGCAATGTATTCTATTTGTAAGTAAGACGGTGGGTATACTGTTGCTTTTTATTCTTAAGGCCTTATATAGTGATAAAGTAATTTACATTTTAAAAATAAACAAAAGATATAAAATGGTATATATGGTATAATCATAGTTTGTTAAACGTGTATAGACATGCAACTTTTCTCAGAAAAAATTTCATACAACAACTATTAATTTTGTCTTTTTACCTTATATATGTTACATATGTAAAAATAAACAGCCCTGGCTGGTGTAGCTCAGTGGATTGAGCGCAGGCCTGTGAACCAAGGGATCATAGTTCAATTCCCAATCAGGGCACATGCCTGGGTTGTAGGCCAGTTCCCTGCAGGGGACGCACGCGAGGCAACCATACATTGATATTTCTCTCCCACTCTCCTTCCCTTCCCTTCTAAAGATAAATAAAATCTTTAAAAAAATAAATAAAAAATAAAAAATAAACATATAACATTAAACACTAAGAATTTGTCACTGTAGAAACAAGTTTAAATTATATGGTTATTTATGTTAGTAAACATACGCCAGCATCCTTTTCTTTTTCATCTTCCTTATCATCTTTGTCTTTTTTCTTCTCTTTCGAACTTTCTCCGCTATCTGTTTTCTCTCTGGACCGAGACCTTCTAAAACAGAAAGGAAGACACATTATCGATTTGTGCTTGGAAACATTCATTTTAAAATAATGTTACAGACTCCTACTTTACTTTTTAAGTAAGAAATAAACTTCCAACAGTCAACTGCATTGTTATATTCCATTAATACACACCTTAGAAATACAATGATAAATTAACGCTATGACGGTAATTATAAATACTATTTAAGTATTTAGACATTTGCCCAAGAAAAACTGGATATATATAAAAACTATAAAATTTAAATAGGAGGGGTAAAATTCAGCAAATGAAAAAACATACCAAGACATTAACATTCTACAAGATATTTTTATATGTAATATTTTAAATCCCAATAGGTTTAAATCCTAATAGGTTTAAATCCCAATAAGGTACCATATGTTGACCCTCCTTATGGTACCTTAAAATGAAGAAAATTTGATTTTAATATAACCTAACTGGTTGATCTCCCCCCTGCCATTATGATTAGTGCTGTTTAAAGTACCTAAACTCGGCTGTAAACGAGGAAATTTTATCCTTTACAATAGCATGCGTGGACGTGGAAAGTATTACACTAAGTGAAGTAATCCAGTCAGAGAAAGAGAAATACCACATGATTTCACTCATCTGTAGAATCTAATGAACAAACTGAACTAACAAGCAAAACAGAGACAGACTCCTAGACAGAGAGCAGGCTGACAGCTGCTGGGGGTGAGAGGGGCCTTGAGGAGAGTGAGGGGATGAGGAAAGAAAAAAGGAAAAGGAAGAAAAAGAGGGAGAGAGAAAATAAGAAAGAATAGGAAAGGAAAGAGAGAAAGCAAAAGCAAAAGAGAACGAACAAACTCCTGGACACGGTCAACAATGTGGAGGCTGCCGGGAGGAGGACGGATGGGGGCGGCGGGCGGGGTATGGCAGGATAAACGGTGATGGAAGGAGACTGACCGACTCGGGGTGGTGAACGCACGATACAGTGCACAGATGGTGTGTTGTGCAACGGTGCACCTGAAACCTGTGTAATTTTGCTAACCAGTGTCACCCCAGTAAGTTCAATAAAAAGGAAAACAATAAAGTACCTAGAAATCTTTCCAGATTTGATGAAAATACCCAGAAATAAATAAGATATTCTGCAGCATAAACTTTTAAAGGGTTTATAGTTTTGGTCTTGGTCTTTGACCTGCATGGAAATGCTTGCTGTGTACAAAATGAGGCAGCAGTCCTATTTCCTTACAGGACACCAAACATCCCTAGCACCGCTTACTGAAAAACTTTTTCTGCCTGATCACATCACCACGGTGACGTATCAAACCACCATGTTTGTGTGGATCTGCTTCTGGGCTCTTCGTATGGCTGCACTAATCTATTTATCTACCCCTACACTATAACCACACCATCTTAAATTCTACAACTTTATGGCAAGTGTTGGTTCTTATTCCTCAAAAGTGTTAATGCCCTTTGCATTTCCAATTTTCTGATCAGTTTGTCAAATACTTTTCTATTCAGTCTGCTAATAACTCCTAAACATGAACACATGTTGGAAGCTAATACAACACTTTTCCTGCATCTCCTGAAACAACCGTGACTTTTCTCTGTTCATCTTATTACTACAGAATATCACACTGATTTTCTAATGGTAAACCAACCTTCCATTCGTAGGATAAATCCAGCTGGTTTATGATTGCTATCTGTTTTAGAGGATTCAGGATGCTATGTTTAGATTAGAGACTAATTTTCTTTTCTCATACTGCCCTTGTCAAGTTTAAATATCTTTGTTCTCAATTCATAAAATAATTTTTTCTTAAATATTTGTTTATTAAGACTAACATTACAGAGTAAAGCGACACACCAGAGTAAGAAAATATTTGCCACTCATATAACAGACAAGAAACAACTACCTAGGATATTTAAAAACAAAACCAAAACCCTCCTATAAATCCATGTTTACAGAGAGAACCCAATAGGAAAATAAGCAAAAGATGTGAACATGTACGCCAAAAAGAGGAGAGCCAAGTGACTGATAAACACATGCAAGTTCAACCCCATCGGTAACCAGGAAAATGCAAATTAAAACCACAGTCATATTGGTCTTACATGTCTGTTCAATTAACAGAAATGTAAAGGACTGACAACACCAGACATTGTCAAGGGTATGGAGTAACACAACTCTCATACACCGTCTGTGGGGGTGTAATTAGCAATACTCTTTGGAAAGCACTGGGGATTACCTAGTGAAAATAAAGGTATGTTATTCTATAACCATACAATTTTCACTCTTAGATACACACCCTAGGAAAACCCATGCATATGTCTACTAATATCACATATGCAAAAATGTTTGTAATAGCTCACAAGTTGAAACAACCCAAACATAAACCTCAGTAGAATGCAAGAACGGGGGCGTAGCAGCACTCGTATTCACCAATGAAAATGCACTCCTATTACAAGCCACGAAGATGAGTCTCAAATAATGCTGAGCACAGACACAAAAGAATACATGACTCGTTCATGTAAAGATAAAAAACACGTGAGTCTAAACTGCTTTTTCCAGATACAAATGCAGGTGGTAAAACTATAAAGAAATATAGGGCAATTACTAGCACGAAAGTCAGAACTGGTCTTATCGAAGGAAGCAGAGAGCGGGATTACAGAAGGGATGTGGAGGGCCCTCCGGGGGTTCTGCCAATGTTCGATTTCTTGACCTTGGTGGTGGTTACATGGATGCTGCTTTATGATTATTTAATAAATCGCATGTTCATATTTTATTCATTTTTGTGAATTTATATTTACATAAACACACACACTTTTTAAAGTTTATTATTTATTTTTTATAAGAACGATTTTAATATAAAAATATAGTTGAACAAGCAAGATAGGAAAATGCTACTGGTTCATATTGGTTCATTTCTTTTATTTTTTTAATTTTTTTTTCAAATGAGGTTATTTTATTATTATTATTTTAAAAAAATTTTTAATTGTCGCTTAAATACAGTTTTCTGCCCTTTACCCCCATCCCAGCCCACCCCCCTAAAATTTAAAATAAGCCCTGGCTGGTGCGGCTCAGTGGACTGAGTGCCGGCCTGTGACGCAAGGGGTTACTGGTTTAATTCCCAGTCAGGGCACATGGCTGGGTTGCAGGCCAGGTTCCCAATAGGGGGTGCACCAGAGGCAACCACACACTGTTACTTCCACTCTAAAAATAAATAAATAAAAACTAAAAGAAAAGTTTTAAAATAACCCCAACGGGTTTTATCACATCGACAATGTTATATAAAAATACAATTTACGAAGTAAAACAAGACATGGGAAAAATACTTATGACTGACATAAATACTAAATAGAAAAGAGATACAAGACCATTTATAAACTATCCTATGAAACCACTTTAGAAACAACAGAGAAAGAACAGACCACTGGCAAGAGAAATACAGAATAAACGTTATGTCTAACAGACCTAATATCTCAAATTGAAACACGTACATTTCAATTACACAAAGTTCACCCAGCAGCAATTCAGTAATGCACACCATGAGTTCGAGTTATTTCTCAATGTCAGAAAAATTAAGAAAATAATTTTAAAGGAAAAAACATAGTTCCAACAGAGGCATTTATCAAATACATCTCTGACAGTTATTACATAAGGGATCAACTGCATTATGGGTAAAGGGACAGGGAAGACAGTTCCCCACCCGCGTGGCAGACGCAGCCCAGTGAGACATTACCTATTCTCCGCTTTCTTGCTTTTGTTGCCAGGACTGGAGGATCGGGATCGCCGGCCGCGGCTTCTACTCTTTGAGCGTCTCCTGTCACGACTTCGGGATCTTCTTCGCTCTCGACTTCTGTCTCTCTCTCTACTTCGGGAACGCCTGAAAAGGGAGCACGTTTCAGATATTCTACGATCAACTGGAACTATTTCAACTAACTATCAAACCAGCCAAATAGGGAACAGTAATGCCACTTCTTAGAAGTGGTCACTGAAAAGACGAAGATAATAATTTCAAAATGAAGTTTACAGAAAAACATAGCTAATCTGTAATAATAGCCTACCATATATAGAAAACCTAATTTCAAAGATAGCCTAAACCGAAGTACAAGGATAGACAAAAACAGGGCTGTGGGAAGATAACAGAAACGAAGATGAGGAGACAGGGATGTCTATCCTCATGCTGCTAGCTAGCCATTAGTGACATGACACAGAGCAGATCAACTCGCTGGGTCTCGGTTTCCTCATCTGTAAAATATGCAGACTTCACAAAATAATATCAATATCAATATCCTGTTTTCTCTAAAATCTTGTGATTCTACTTAAACACCAGACAGGTCAAGGACCAAATCTTGAACACTTTCACTTAAGAAGTCCTGACTGACCTGTACGAAACTGCCCCTGGGACCACATAATGTCAAACTGAGTGAGTCAGCACTATCTAGCTTGTCAAGGGGTGTATTTTCCCTGAGTAGTATGTAATACCTTTGCATTCTCTCCTTCCAATGTTTGAAAAGGATAAAGTCAAAGTTCTTTCTGTGATCAGTTCACAGCAACTGTACAACCTTGTCTTCTTTCCTATTTCAATGAGAAACTGTATTAGAAAACTGTTCTTTGGTGTGGGGAGATTATTTTTATTTAAAGACTGTTTTTCATCCCCAGAAAGTGCAAGGTGAAAGGTGCAAGGAATGGCTGCTTGACCGGATATGCACTCAAGTAAAATAAAAAATTCTGGTGTTTTAATTGATTTATTTAATTTATTGACTGCATAGAAACAGAAGGGAGGTTGAGACAGAGAGGGAGAACCATAAATTTGTTGTTCCATTTATTCATGTATTCACTGGTTGATTTTTGTATGTGCTACAACCAGGAATCGAAACCACAACCCTGGTGTATGGAGACAACGCTCTAACCAATTGAGGTTTGGGGCCAAACCCCGATGTTCTTTTACTAAATCTAAAACAGTCCTGCCCTGGCTGGTGTTACTCGGTGGAGCATCTTCCTGTACACCAAAGGGTGGCGGCTTCAACTCCTGGTCAGGACACCTACCTAAGTTTCCAGTTCGATCCCCAGTTAGGGCACCTACAAGAGACAAATGGTTGATACCTCTCCGTCACACAGATGTTTCTGTTTCTCTCTGTTTTTCTCTCTCTCTCCCCACCTCCCCCTGCCCCCCACTTCCCTACCCTTCTCTTTAAAATCAATGAGCATGTCCTCGAGTGAAGATAAAAAAAAAAATCTAAGACAGTTCCTTCCCCTCAAATGGGACACATAAAAGATTCCACCAATGAGTGCACAGACGGGTGGAGCAACAAATCACTGTTTCTCCATTTCTCTTTCTCTCCCTCCTTCCCTGCTTTCCTTTCTTCCTTCCTTTTCTCTCTCCCACACCCGCTTCACTTTCTCTCTACATCTCTCTGTTTACTCTCCATGTATAGTAAGGAGAGTATAAGGCCCTGGAACAGTCCTACAGAATGTCAACCATCTGGATCAAGCCATCGACAAACACACGTTGCCCTGGCTGGGTAGCTCTGCTGGTTAGATCATGTTCCCGATACACCAGGGTTACGGGATCAATCTTCAGTCAGAGCGCATGCACGAACCAACCAATAAAAGCATAAATAATTAATGGAACAAATCGGTGTCTCAATCTCAATCTCCCCTTCCTCCCTCTCTCTGGAATCAATTTTAACAAATTAAATCAACAACAAAAAAACAGTTCTTTAAAAGTCTCAAAAAGCCCTAGCCAGCGTGGCTCAATTGGTGGAGCATCATCTGGCAAAGCAAAGGGTCACCAGGTCAATTCCCAGTCCAGCCACATGCCTGGCCCATAGGCCCAACCCTCTCTCCTCTCTTTCTCCTTCCTTGTCCCTCGCTCTAAAAATAAATAAATAAAATCCTTAAAAAATAAAAATATAAACTAATTTTTTTTTAAATAAAATAGTCCCCAAAAGCAAGCAGGGCCTGGAGCTGGCGCTGTCCTATCCCTTCCCATCAGCTTTAGTGGCTTCCCTGAACACAGTGGTCAGCTCTCTAGGGACGGAATTGGAATTGAACCCCATTGAGAGTCAGTCTATTGTTGCCTTACCTGTTGCTTCTTTTTTTAACCTATCTCAGGGGGAGTTCCAGGGTTCTCTCTGGATTACAGAAAATACAACCTAAGCTTCCAAACGTAAAATACTATTTGAGAGTCTTTGTTCTGGATCAACAATTTTCGACCAGTGTGCTGCAAGAATTTTTAAAACATGTAACTCCTCACTATTTTAGTCAGGGGCACTAACCACTTTTCCCTTAGATTGTTCTGTCTTGAACCACAAATATGCAGGTCATGTAACAGAGTTGCATCTTATTGGTGATGTCACGTAACAAGGTTTAGTCTGAATGGTTAATTCTTGGTACCAGAAATCCTTATGGGCACCTGATTTTTTAAAGTCACTTTGGCCCTTGCTGGTGTGGCTCAGTAGATTGAGTGCCAGCCTCTAAACCAAAAAGCACTGGTTTGATTCCTGGTCAGGGCACATGCCTGGATTGCGGGCCTGACAGGCCCCTGGTTGGGGCGTACAAGAGGCAACTGATGTTTCACACATCAATGTTTCCCTCCCCCTCTTTTCCCCTCCCTTCCCCTCTCTCTGAAAATAAATAAAATCTTATAAAAAATAAAATGTCACTTTGAAGCAAAACAGGTAATCATTATATCTATTGTAAATCAAAATTATACCTATTTTCTTGTCAGATTTCAAAACAACACATTCTTTGGTGTGCTGCAGAATTTGAGTAATTAGTTCGTATATGCCACAAGATGAAAAAGAGTGAAAAATCGCTGTTCTGGGCAAATCACTTCTGGACCAAATCAAGCAAGCTGAAATTAAAACCAAGAGGCTGCAAAGGGGCCACTAAATTCTTGTCTAAAACAGTTTTTGAAGAAATCTGATTTAGCTGAGAAGGCTCAATTTATCATGCATCCTTTGGAGACTAATGTCCTTACCTCAGGCGCTTCCTGTCCCTTGACCGAGACCTTCTCTTATCCCTGCTGCGAGACCGCTCTCTCCTTCTGTCTCGATCTCTGCTCCTAGACCGTCTGTCATCCCCACGTTTACTTCTTTTGTCTGAGGGTGAGCGACTTCTAGAGCGACTTCCAGAGCGTCCCCGTGATGCTGATCGCTTCCGGTAGTGGCTAGAACAGTAAGTTAAAGATGAAGTTTAGCAGACACAGTTACCTTCTACTATATCTTATTTATTACATTTTCCCAAAAGATCTCAGCAAATTAAATACTGAAAGACCTTTTTACTCAATTATTTTTAATTAGGGGGAAAGAGTGAACCCTTTTGCTATAGCACATATAGAAGGGAAAGAACTATCTTAAAAGGGGAGCAAGGAGAGTAAACAAAACAAACCAAGCCCCAAGCAGCCTACATTCTATAAAGGAGGACATGACAGTCCTCGCTGCGTAGCTCAATTCGTTAGAGCACAGTCCCAACACTGCAAGATTGTGGGTTCAAAACCCGGGTCGGGACACATACAAGAATCAACCAATGAGTGCATAACTAAGTGGAAGAACAAACTGATGTTTCTCACTCCCTCTCTCTCCTTCCCTTCCTCCCCTTCCTCTCTCTAAAGTCAACCTGAAAAAAAATGTTTTAAAGCAAGACATGACAAGTAGAAAACCAAAAATACAAAACACCATGTGGTGCTACGGAGAAAAACAGATCAGAGTAAAGAAAAGGGAAGAGAACAGGAAGTAGATTTGCTATTTTATACAACGGCAGTAAGAGAAATGAAAATTACAGTCCACACTCAATCTGAACATAAAGATTAGCCTACCGAATTCAACAATGTAAGGAAAAAGATAATACAATCATGAACCAGTCCAGGGGCTCGAACAGGCCAGTGGTAGTGCGGGGGAACCCTGTGCCCGTCGCCGGCCAAAATACACCCACGCCCCCAGCCCCTCCAGTGGCCTCCGGCAGAGCTGGGCACACGTGGGGCCGCGCCGGGCCGGGCCGGGCCGGGCCCCGCGGCCACCTCAACTCCCGCCTCTTGCCCAAGCCGCTGGCCCGCCCGCAGCGCTGCCTCACCGTGACTCCCGGCCCATGCTGCAGGCCCCAGGAAGGCTGCGCCCTTTGGGATGGCGTGCAGGAGGACGGGACAAAGGAGAGCGCCACACTACACTCCGCTCGCACAGAGAGAACAGCACTAACTAGAGGAAGCAGCTACAGCGGTGGAAGCCATCCGAATGCAGCCAACGAAAACAGGACGTGTTGGCGCCGGCGGCAGAAGGAAGGAAAGGCGCGCCGGAAGAGGCTGTCTCGAGACAGCGACACCTATCGGTTGGAGGCCGCGCAGCGCTCACCGCGCTGAAAGGAGATGCATTAGCTGGGTGTTTCCTGCACCGCGGTGGAAAGCCCCCGGCTGAATCTGGGAGAGTCTTTCCTGCGAGAGCCAGCGGGGTGCTAATTGCATCCCTGCTCTGCTAGGACTGGTACCGACGTCCGCCGTAATCTGCGCTGAGTAATGCTGCAAACATCTCCATTCACTCTCATTCATTTATACATTCAATCATTAGCATAGTGATATGTGTCGAGGGTGTGCTGAATCCTGGGGAGTTTAAAGTCTACTGGGGCATTATATTACTAAAACACAAGCAGATGTAATACAACAGGAAAGATTCCAACATAGGAGGGTGAGTCAGAAAACGAGCTCCCTGAGGACGTGACCTTTAAGGGGGAGACTTGAAGACTGAGTAAGGAGTTAACTTGATGGAGAAGAGAAGGAAGAGCTTTAAAAAAATTCGCAAAATTATAATGCTTCTCAACATGACCGGTGCTTGAAAGCTTAAAAAAACAAAACAAAAACGGACACGTGTACGCCATCCCCATGTTGATGTCATCGGTCTAGAATGCTTCCTGTGCGTTGGGAATTTTCAAGTTTCTCGGGTGATTCTTAAGTACAGTCAAGGTTGAGGAGACTCGCCCCGTGGGAGGTACACCGATACGTTATTTTTGCAGAAAGCTGCACTGGAGTTGGGGAGAGGCTCTCGTATTTCCGTACTTCCGTACTGTTTTACTTTCCTACACCTAAGGATGGTAGTAAAGGTCTGTCTTTCTCTGCCTGGTGTAGCTCAGTGGATTGAGTGCTGGCCTGTGAACCAAAGGGTTGACTGGTTCAATTCCCCATCAGGCCACATGCCTGAGTTGCCCACAGGTCCCCAATTGGGGGCGGGTGTGTAACAACCACACATTGATATTTCTCTGCCTCTCTTTCTCCCTCCCTTCTCTCTCTAAAAACAAGTAAATAAAATATTTTTAAAAAAAGTTCTGTCTGGATTGTTGCCATTGTCAAGTGAATGTATACACTTATCAAAATTTGTTGAATTGTTCAAAAGTTGATGCATTTTATTGTATGTAAATTTTACCTCAATGCATTTGATTTTTAGAAAAATACAACCAAGGCTCCGAAACCAATATTGCACTTCCTCTGTTGGCGTACTACCCTCCTGTAGCGACAGTGCAATCTATGCCAAAGGTAAGAAAGGCTTGTGCTTATATGTGACAAGAACAGACACCAGTGTGGGTCAGGTATCAAAACCACTCTGAATTGTTTCTGGGTTGAACCTAAGGCATGTGGGTTTCGGTCAAAAAGAAATAGGAAACCACTAGTGGCAAATAGTGGTAATACTAAGAGGTGTTCAAATTCTAGATATACTATTCCAGAGGCACTCTCCAAACACTGACTGTTAAATTAGATGTAAACTGTGAGGGAAAAGGAGAAATAAAGATACTCCCTGGTTTTGAATAGAACTACTGTGGATTGTAGTGAATTTGTGGTGAAATGCACCAGCAGAT
>PVKM010031545.1:0-16780 GCA_004027735.1 Carollia perspicillata | reverse complement strand
CCCCCCCCAAATCTACATTTGTCTTTTTAAAAAAACATTGAAACATTGTAGAATAAGACAGAAACATATTGAGAATTAGTGTATATTTTAAAGGCATGCTAAATTCCACCATATATACCTAACATCTACCAATATTTGGGCAAATTCCCTTACCCCCACCACCACCCTACTCACAAAATGGGACATATCTCAGAGTCCAAAACCTGTTTATTCATTCAAAGTGCCATATCCATCTATCTATATCAATAAACTTAGTGAACCCCTTTTCACGGCTGTATAATATCCCATGGGTTCATCCAATCTGGTCACAGATATAAATTTTCCGCTATCATAACTACTGATCCAATGACCATCCCTATGTGTGAAACCACCACGTGCTCGTTGAAAGGGAGGAATGCTACATCAAAAGCCACACATGTCCCACTGATGGCAGACACCCTGCGGAGGCTGCCCCTTAGGGCCCACCAGCAGCCCACCAACAGCGGATGTGCCTATTCTGGACATGTCACATACATGGAATCACACACGGTCTGACCTTCTGTCTGGCGTCTCTCACTGAGCATCATGTGCTCAAGGCCCATCCACGTTGTAGCAAGTGTCACAGCTTCACTCCTTTTCATGGCTGAGTAGAAATGCAAGGTCTGTTTCCCCTTCTTTCTACTTGCCTTATTCTCTAATTTTCAACAATGTGTATTCATCAGTTCCAAGTCTCTGTAGCTGATGGATGAAGCTGGCAGGATGATCCCAACCCCTTTCCTGAAGCTGTAAAAATCATCCAGTAATCCCTACCTCCTCTTCTGGGATCCCAGGCCCCCTCTGCTCACCCAACAGACTGGCTTGCATTGAGTCATTACGTGGGAGCCCTCGCTGTTTACAGCTGGGGATGCCCGGCTCTCCAGATGGAAGCCCAGTCCCACCCATGCTCCACCACAGCCTGAGATGTGCAGCAGTGATAGGAACTTGTGGTCCAGAAACTGTGAGGAAGATGAGCTGCCCTTTGACTAGCGTGGGTTTTCACAGGAGCTGCTGGGTACTGGGTTTGAGTATTTGGCTGAAGAAACCCCCACCCAGAGGAAATTAAGTGTCTGCTTGCTGTTCCCTGCTCTTGCAGCCAGTGGACCCTTGTGGGTAGATGTCACCCATTTGCTGGTGGGGCGGGGAATGACTGCCAGCCGACCTGAAGGCTCTCTGAGGCCCTGCCTCTGACGTGCCGCAGCTTGTTATCTGTCAGGCCAGGCGCCTTGGCGGTCTCTGCAGTCTGGACTACTTACAGGGGCAGCAGAGCTTGCAAGAGTCAGGAATGGCTGACCCATTTCAACACCCCAAAGCCTGAGAGGTGACATCCAGGGCTGCCACTCATGGATGCCTGGTAGCCAGTGGTCATTCCCCAGCTGAACCCCTTGCCTTCCTGCTGCAGAGACCTGGGCAGTCAGGCCCGCTCTCCAAGGGAGCCCTGCACAGTGCCTGGACACCTGCCCTGAACCCCAGCTTACTCTGAGTGTCACAGGCCGCTTGCTCGGTAATTTCATGCTACGACGCCTGGCAATGTAAGTGTGGAGGCCCAATCTAAGGCTCTGTACTTCCCAAATGCCACTTGTTTGTGAACATGGGCAGAACCCAAAATAGTTTTTAATATCTGGGCAGTCCCCACTGGCCCCGCGCAGTGTCAACTCTGACAGCCTCCCCAGGACAAGCCTGGCCCCGGGCTCATGGCTTCACACCAGTCCCACGGAGGCGGAAGGGCGCAGCACAGGCAGGTTCCTGAGGATTCCCTCTGCCTTGAGTCTTAGCATTCATGGCGCCCCTCCCTAATGCAAACAACAAAACCACAGGCCCCGGGTATTTACTCCTTTACGTCAAACAGGCAAATCCTGACGTCCAAGTCTCCTCTTTTAGTGATGCGCAGGGTCTCTGTCTATGACAATCCCACCACGATTTTCTGAATTGAGTATAAAAAGCCCAATGCTTTTAAATCCTGGAAGCGCCTCCCTCATCTTCCTTGCTACGAAACCCATTTCCTTTTCTAAACTGCCCTGAAATAGTAAAGCCAGAAAAATACAATTAGAAAAATAAAGTCTAGCTGATTCATCTAGAATAGCACTTTCCAATAGAAATACAATGCAAGCCATCTTTGTAATCTTAATGTCTTCGGTCACCACATTCAAAAAGTAAAAAGCAACAGGTGACATTCACTTCAATGATACGTTTTGTATAACCCAGGCTATACAAAAGTATCAGGCTACACAACTGATGTAAACAGATGTTTGATGGGCTAGTTCCTGTTTTTTGTCATACCTGGGTCTCAGCCACTGTGCGTGTTTGCGTTCCCAGTGCATCTCCACGCAGTGGGGCCACATCTCAACACCAGACACCCAGTGTAGCCAGTGGCCACTGCACTGAACGTCATAGCTCAGACCCTCTTTGTAAAGGTCTCTCTCAGGTCTAGAAAATGCTACATGAGTCAGGGTCTAGGTTCCAGGTATACTCCATCCACAGTGACCACATGGTTTGTCCTGCCCCTGCACCCTGACTGAGAACTAAGTGATTCTGTGCCAGAACTCAAGACTCCGAAGTCTCAGAGGCTGACAGGAAATGCCCCATTTTTCACCCAGCTGGAGGGGCTTCTCCATTTCCATGTGCTCAGTGCCAGAAGGAAAGGCCCACAAATGGCTGGCTTGTCTTTGTCATGGAGACAGAGGGCCAGAAGGGGCTGAGACCCATGAGCTGGGGCAGATTGGCATGAGTCCACCCTGATGGGAGAAGCCTGCAATCTTCCTCTGGGGCAGATGAGATTGGCATTGACAGCAGGAGGTGGCAATCCTGGGAGGAAGGCCCGTGGCCCTGGCCGCTGAGAAATGGCTGGGCCTGCTGCTGGCCCGAGAGTCCTCTTTCCTGCTTCTCCCTCCAAGGTCCCGTTATCCCCAACTTGACTGGGTAGGCCTGCAGGTCATAAGCATTATGTATATCCTGTCACCCAGACCTCCAAAGCCATCAGGGGGAGATAAGCAAGAAGAAGAAGATGAGACAGGCACAACCTAGCCTCACACCCAACAGCTCCATAGACTTGCTATACCTTCCAAGCTGTCAATCAAAACCATAAGGACAGGTGTACTCAAAGCTGGGGGAATTTGAGAACAAGCACTCAGTTCAGATATCACATCTTTTGGCCGATAATCAGCCCTTGGAGACCAGGAATGGCGAATTACTGGGGAAAAAATCAAAGGAGTCTCCCTTACTTTTCAGTACCCTCCCAGGGTGGCGACACAGCAGGCAGCCCTCAGGCCCAGAGAGTGCAGGGTCTGCCATGTCGGGGTTCCTCCAGGAGACAGGGAGCTCCTGGCCCCAGGCCCGCCCAGGCTCTATCTCCCACACATATACCCATCCCACTCAGGGCTTGTCCCCATTCTTCTAGGTGACAAATGTTCTGGGGACAAGTTCACTGAGTCCCAGAAACAAACCCAGATAGGAAGTCTGGGCCTCCAGCCACTGCGGAGGCCTGGGCTGTAGAGAGCCAGCTGCGAGGGACCAGCCCTCTTTTTAGAGTCCTTCACTGTGTCTGAGGGCACTTACCTGAGTGGCCACTTTGCCGTAGTCAATCCACCGCAGGGTGGCAAAATTGGTAGACTCAGCACAGTTGAATCCGTGATTGAAGCCAGCGTGGTAGCCGTAGGGAAAGGTGATCATGAACTCCCCGGCCTCCTGTGTGATCTGAGGAAGAAGAGTCCGACAGGTGAGGGGGGCCCAGAGTTAGAAGGGTTTGTGTGTGGCTTGTGGACCAGAAGGCACACCTGGCCCAGGGCGGGGACAAGCTGGTGGCAAAGATCACCAAGGAACACAGAAGGGGAATGTGGGCTGGAGGAGTTCCCAATGACTGCCAGGGGGCCCTGACTTCAGGAGCCAATAGTCTGCCAAGTGAGAGGCAGCTCTACCTAACTTTGAAAACCCCAGCCAACTTCCCATGAGGCTGACAAAGTAGGTATGGCAGCAGCCAGGTTAACAGCTCACTACCAGCCCCTGCTCACCATCGCCCAGCTGGAGCCCTGAGGTGACAAACAGCACTCCTCAGAGATGTGAACAGCAGACAAGGAAGGACTGCTGGGTGCTACCATTCTAGGCACTTATTTTTGGTGAGGGGAGGGGGTCTCCCATTTTGGAGGAAGGTGGCCATGTCACATTTCCTGCCCACTGTGGGATGTTCCCATACATCAGCAGACAGCACTGATGGCAGCTGCAGAGCCTCTGAGCGCAGGACAGAGCATATGCACAGTGCAGTGACCTGCCCCAAGATGACCTCAGTTCCCTTGCCAACATAAGCACAGAATCTGTCCCCTCTATGCCAAGAGGTGGGGCCTTCCAGGTGAGGTCAAAGAGACAGAAGAAGCACATCAGCATGCGCAGGGAAATGATGTCAAGGTCAGATCTCTAAAAAGAGAGCTGATGTTTCTAGGCCTATTCAAATGGTCTGAATAACCAGACACTGAGAGACTCCAACCCCAGAGCTTGAGCATGAGTGATGGGGTGGGGCCCACAATGACTCTAAATTGATGCTTCTGAAACTACCACTTGAAACCTGGAAGGAAATGTAGGGGCTGCAGCCTCATTCCCCCCATCCAGGGAGGGAACACTTCCCATGACCACCATCACTACCCCCTGCCACTCTGCCACTGTGACCATCTATCAAGCCACTGCAAGAGACTGTGCCCAAAGACAGACCACAAACAATAGTGCGCAGCATTAGCACTCACTCTCTGGGACTTGTGGAAGCTGGGGCTGATGGCATGGGAACAGCTCTCTGATGTGCCTTGGACTTACAGTCAGTAGAAGGCACAGAACACGGCTTGTGCAGAGTCTGAGTAACCACCGCCCCAGACAGAAACAGCGCATGTCACGTACCCCGGGAACTAAAGTGCCCCAGTACCATTCACGTCAGCGTGCTTTCTGCACCACAGATCCCGTTTCTTTCTAGGGTTTCACATAAACAGAATCAGACAGTCTGTTCTTCAGTGTCTGGCCTCTTTGCTCTTCGGGATTCATTCAACCCACGTGCACATCGGTCTTTCTCTCCTTTTTGTTCCTAAAGGGAATTCTGTGGCAGGTTTGTGTCACTAGTGCTCATTCTCCTGTGGACAGACGTTGGGGCTTTGGTGAGTACAGCTGCTGGGAATGCCTGTGGGCCAGTCTTCTCGAAGACATAGTCTGCATGTCTTTTGAATAAGGACACCCGAAAGAGGGGCCTCCAGGTCTCAGGGCAGGTGCACAGCCACATGTCCAAGAAACCGCCAACTGCTTTCCCACAGAGGTTGCCCATTTGTGCCCCACCCATAGTGGGTGAGAGTTCCCTGTGCTCCCCTCTCAGCACCTGGCCGTGTGCAGTGGGCTCTCCTCTTGGCTTTGGTCACCTTTCTCTGAAATCCACAGAAAGTCACACCATATTGGTTTGTGCATACGTCTCCTTGTACAAAATCTGTTCAAGACTTCAGCACTCCCTATTTATCTCACAGTTCATCTCTTTATTGTTGATTTGTAGGTTCTCAGGCCTGCTGATCTTTACTTACTCCCCCAGAGAGATGAGCAGAAATCACTGGATTCATTTAAGTACCAGTGAGACATCAAAGCCTGGTTGGGGGAGAATGGGTAGCAGGAGGGATGGGGGGAGACTTCCAGAAGCCAACCACAGAGTCAAAAATCAATCAAAACTGACACAGTCTGGAGAAAAGCCAGCCCTTAAGAACACTAAGATATTTTTCTTTTCAAATAATGAATTGCACCAATCAAGGGAAGTCAGTGTGCATTAAGTTATATTTTTAAATTCCTGTCCAAGTGACAGCTGTGCGGGGAATGAAGCATGCCACAGGAGATGGGGGGAGTGAACACTCACATATCCCCAAGGTTCCCGTGGCCAGGATTCTCCGGGCCAGCTTCTGCCATAGGACTTAGAGCTTCTATTTTTTAACACAATTACTGATTTCCTTATTTTATTTGGGCAGATCCTGGAAAGCACTATCTCACTTTTCCTCCATCGCTGACTTGCATGCCCCCTTTCTCACCACCAGGGCATGGCTCCATGCAGCGCAAGTACAGAGCCTTCTGGGGGCACAGCCAGGTCCCGGGATGCCACGCCTGACAACCCCAGGTGTGAGGGACGTGCCCCCACTCCAGGCTCAGGCTGACTTTGGGGCTTAGTTTCCCTGGCCTGACCCCCCACCACAAATCAAGGCCTAGAACAGAAGAGGCACTCAGTTAAGACAAGAAGATTATGTTCTCATCAGAAATCTACGTCCCGGTGGCTTTGTTTCAAGCCCACAGTGTCTGTCCTCTGTGTCACTGCCATCAACATTATCCCGACAGTAAATTAGAAGGCACTGGGGATGATGGATAGTCTGAGCAGCAAAGTGATGAGGAGTGAAGGGAACGCCAGCCCCCAGCGCCAGTCATGGGGAAAGCCTGAATTTGGTTTCTTGTGCAAGTGCACACAGAATAAATGAGAAACTCAATGGCAGATTCCAGAAATACACACTTTTAATTCTTAAAAAGCTTGCTATTGATCTGCCTTTTCTCCTAGAGGTAAATACCATTACAAAGATTTATAAGCGGAGTGTGGGGTCACTCCTTCCAAGACCACCAGGAACTCAGATCAGGGGCGCACACTGAACCCTGATGGGGCATCTATGGAGCCCAGAGACAAAGGCCTGAGCCCTGCTGGCTGCAGGAAGGAAAGGGGGTCCCGCCAGCCAACCCCTGCACCCCTGTCCCAGAGGCACTGCTTTGGAGAATGTTCTTGACGAGCCGCAGGGGAGCAATGCTGGGATCTGTCTATGAGACTCCTGGGAACATAGGGTGTTCTGACCGAAGACAGAAGAGAAAAAATGCAAAACCTGCATTTCTCAGAGCAAAACAGCCTGACTTGATGACCAACTGATGGCTGGGAGTTGCTTCCTGGTTGTGGCCACGCAGAAAGAGCGAATCCCACACCCAGGCACTAATGCTGCTGATGGTGTAACTGGAATATCAGAAGCAATTTCTGATGTGCTGACACTCAGATGAGAGCAAGGTGTGAGGGTCTGATCTCAGAACTGGCTGCTATCCCTGACAAGTCATTCTGAAGGAGCATTTGGAACCCAGGCTCCCACAGGACCCCCCTCCCCGGGCTCTCAGCCTATCTGGAAGGCTCCCAGCACATGCCCGGACAGATTGGGGATGCAAGCCTAGACCTTCCTGCTCAGGAGGCCTGTCCTTCGAGAAGGAATTGCCTGGAGCGCACAGCTGGGGAGCCTGACCCCAGGTCAGAGCCACCTCCAGCCCCAGGTGCCCTTGAGACCCACTGGCAGCACTCAGGTACTCACCTTCGTCCACCTGACTTTCACAGGGCAATGGGTTCTCTGCCAACCAGGTCCCCTGGCTTTAGGCCTATTCATCACAGGCCTTTACCCCATGGAGCACTAAAGTAAATGAGTTTAGGCTCCCCTTCCTGGAAGACCCAGATAGTTCATTTATAAACAGGTACTCATTCTCTCAAGGCCATCTGTCCTGGGCTGTGGTAGGGGCCAGAGGTCAAGGGTGAAGGAGCTGGTGAGAACCCAGCCCCCACTGGGGAGGAGAGGGGCATGCCCCAGGCCTTGGGGTCATCCATAGCTTCCTGGAAAGTCTGCAGGAACTTCCCCTTCACTCTCCAACCCAGACCCCACAGGACCCTGAAGAAAGACAACCCACTGGCCAAACCTGTCTGAGGTTCAGTTTTGGGTTGGGTTTGGGTTTGGGTTTGGGAGGGAGCGGGAGGGAAAATCAAGGCCCCACTGGATTCTCCCTTATTCCACTGTCCTCAACCAGGAAGAATTGGAGGCTGACTGCCCAGCCGATGTGGCTCTTCCCTGGCTTGCCTTTGTTCTGGAACATTCCTGAGGGTTAAAAAGCCAGTTTCCTGGGATGTTTGTGGTCACCTGGGCCCGAGGCTCCAGAAGCCCTTCCCGGAGCAGCTCCTACGTACCCGGCTGAATGGGATCCCGTACTTCTTGAGGATGATGGGCGAGATGAGGGTCATCTTGTGCCGCAGGAAGGCGTCGCAGCCCTGGGAGCTCCCAGGAAAGAACCCTGGGGTGAAAAAACAGGCATCAGTGTAAGGGCTGAGACGGGGCCTGGGCCAGGACAACTCTTTCTGGGCTGTTCCTTCCTCCTGTTAGAGCCTAGAGCTTAAGCCTGCAGCTCCAAGGGAACCAAACAAACAAACAAACAAACAAACAAACAAAAACCCGGACCCTATCACACAGCCATGTGCCTGCTAGTGAGTGACAGCAATGGTGACACTCCCTGGCCTTCATTTAGTGAAAATGGAACAGAAGACAAGCCAGGGCTGTCTGTAGGACAGGGCACATACCCACAACACGCACGCACAGTCACACAGGGGGCACAGGGTGTGGTGTGGCTGCACAGAGGTATCCCCTCCAAATGACCAACTGTGCTGCATCCACATGGTCACTCAGCCACCTGAGAGCACAGCCCAAGAGACGAGACACAGAAGCTAATGTTCTAGAACCAGACAAGCCAGTCGGCGAGGAATGGGTGGTGCCCTCCCCACCACACACTCCAGGACCGAGTCTGCCACAAAGAGGAGGCCGCTCGAGTTGCCCGGGCTCTGCTCTTGGCTCTTCGCACATGCAGTCCCCATGGCCACTGGGCAGGTCAGGAGACACAGGCTCAGGCCATCAACCGACCCACTTGAGGCCTCTAGTCCTTGGCTGCATCCACAGCTCAGGTCCCTAACCCTCTCTTACAAAGCTCACATGTGGGCATGCTTTCTGTCCAAGACTACATACCATGCAGCTAGCTTAAGGTAATATTTGTAAACAAATGGAACTTGGACCATCAGCTCTACCTGCTCAGAAACCCTGTTTAACTAATGCAGTTCAGGGACATTTCCAAAACTACTTGCTGGCTGAACTCAAATCAATAACACCCCCATCCTGTAGCTAAAGAAAGGAAAGTTCTATAATTCCACCATAAGGCAGTTGGGCTCCTCATCACAAACCATTACCAAAAGATGGCAAAGAAAGGCCACCACAAGAAATCAGTGAGGATGAGGTGTAGAATGTGCCCAAGCATCCACCGGCCTCCAGGACTGACCCTGTGGCATGGTCGGCCTAAGGATCCTTCTGGAAGCTGGTTCAGACTGTGATACACACTTTTGACTTGTCATTGGTTAAAGAGGACACATTATTATGTGTGTGTGCACATATGTGTGCAAAGCACATGGCCCTTGCACACACTGACATGGGGAGGGTGGGCTTTGCTGCTTTCTGGGCTGGCAGATGGAGCCTGGCTGCAAGGACATGATGGCAAGCTTCTGAAAAGTGCAAAGATTACCGAATCCTGCAACTTTCCCCTGCACTAAAAGCATTTCAATTAGAGTTATGGCTGCCTGCCGCCTGGCCCGCCGGCCTCTCCGCAGTTCCTCTTTTTAATGCACAGTTTAAGTGGCTCTCATTAAAGCTCTAATAAAGGCACACATTTTAAGTGATTAGCACCAATAATGCGCCAACACATTAATGCTCTGTGGGCTCCACAACTCTCCCAGTGAGCCCATTTGGAGTGCAGCTATTCATTTTCCATATTAATCGCCAACTCATTCCACCCATCTCAATAATGGCGTCGGATACGCCTGCCCCCAACAAAGTTTGGAGGGGGCACCAAAAAGGGCAGCCTTCATGTGTCCTGGAACCTCCCTGTCCTTCCTCCAAGGAGGGGAGAGCAGGCCCCGTGCGAGGGGCTCTAGAGGAAGGCCTCACTAAGGCTTCCCGACCCTCCTCTAGTGCTGCAACCCAGTTCCTCAAATTCCCGAAGCTGCTTCACCCTGCCAAGGAGTGACTTAATGAGTTCCTATTTTTTCAAGAAGCAGTGATGGGTAGCCTCCCATATACCTCAGAGCTTGCTTACTCTTTGTCTCCCAGCCCAGGCCACTAAGGCTCCTACCAGCTGTACAGGGTCTTGGGAGTCAGGAACTACATGGGCCTCGGGGCCCTCCCTGGTTGCAGGACTAGAGCAGGGAGAGTGGCCGGGGCACCACCCTGGGTAGCCGGGGCCCCCCAGCATACCCAGGTTCTCTAACTTACACTCAGATCATGCAAAGCTTTTCCAGCAGAAACAGTGCATTAATTGACAACAGTCTGAGCGTGGCTAACTGCTGGATTTTAGAGAAGTTATCGGCAACGGTCAGGCAATGCCAGCCATGTGAGCCCCACAGCATGTTCGCGCTGACTGCCCAGCGATATTTTCTCTCTGGCTCTGTAGGCCCGACAGGGGCCACCCAAGATGTCCCTGTCCAAATTCCTAGAATCTGTGATTATGTTCCCTTCCCTGGCAGAAAGGACTCTGCAGATGGGATTAAATTAATGCCCCTAAGATGGGGATGACCTTGGATTTCCTGGAGGCCCAGTGTCATCACAGGGTCCCCATAAGAGGGAGAGAGGTGGGTCAGTCAGAGATGGAAGAAGCTGCGCTGCTGGCTGTGACAATGGAGGAAGGGGCCATGAGCCAGGGATGCGGTGCCTCTAGAAGCTGGAAAAGCCTGGAAACAGTTCTCCCTGGAGCCTCCAGAAGGATCGGCCCTGCCCACGCCTGGGTTTTAACTCCATAATGTTCATTTTGGACTTCTGACCTCCAGAACTATAAGCAAATGTATCTGTGGTGGGTTTTTTTTAAATTAGAACTTTTAAAAGAGTGGTTTAAGGTTTACAACAAAATTAAGGGAATTTGTGTTACGTCACTGAGTTTATAACAATTAAAAAAGTATATATAATGGGATAATATTTTAAATTTGCTTTTATTTTAGAGCATAATGAAGTGAAATCGATCCTGACTAGGGCTATCTGTAACTGTAGCATTTCCACCTTGAGGGCATGTTTTGGAGAACAGGGCTCAGCCCTTCCCATGAGGACAGCGCTCAGGTTTCTGGCAGAAATGTTAACACCGACACCCTCCACCTGGAAGGCTGAGGGGCATGTGCCCTACTCACCCTTCCTCCATTCTCAAGACCTGTGTCATTGGCATGTAGTTTTTGCTGAGCAGGCGCACAACTCTTGAGTGCAGCTAAGACAAGAGGCCTCTATTTTTCTAGAAAGATCCACCATTCCCATCTCCAAAGTCAAAACACCAATGGAAAGGGGAAGAAAGTGTGATAGGCATTTTTTGGTGAGGTGTGAGGAGGGGCCAGAGGACTGTAGCCAGCAGTGAGGGAGCATGTATCAGTGCTGAGTGATGGTTTCCAGAAGGTTCTGAGGCTGCTCAGGGAGGGTTGAGGTGCCTGTCACTGCAGCTTAGAGTCAGGATGATCAGATGGGCCCTGTGCTGCTGGAGTGGCTCTCAAACAATCCCATGGCCTGTCGCACCCCCATCTGGGTGCTGCCTTCAAGGGACGGGCTGGCTCTCAAGGTGACAAGCGAGGGCTAGACAACTGGGACAGAAAGCAGGGTGCCAGGAACAGGAGCAATGGAAGATTGCCTGCCCAGTCCCTTCATTGGGGTCATCAGGGGCCTCAGCACACTCCAGCCAGATGTCTGGCAGGTCTCTACACATCCCTCAACACACACAGTCTGGGACCACCTCTGACAAATCCGTTGGCCCCATGAGTCCCCAGTGAGGGTCTGAATACAGGTGGTGGGACAGTGGCTGCTGGAAGGAACACCTGATGAGAGAGCCCAGGTGAGTCAAACCCCACACAAAAGGGTAGGGGCCTTGAAGTCACTGTGCAGCTCTGGGGCCCAGGGAAGATTGCTCCTCACTGCTTGTTTTCAAGACTGAGCAAAGACTTGAAGACTAAGAAAAGGGTAAGCCACAGGGTGCAAGAAAATGGTAAAATAAGACAGTGACATCCTGCAGCTCCCTGAAATTGAAACCCCAACACGGTGAAACCCGGGAGGGATGACTGCTGCCTCCCCCACTCCCACCTGCCCTAGCTCACCCTGCCCAGTCTCAGGCCCCAGGCCCCCGCCCTTGGCCGCAGACACCTACCAATTGCCAGCCGCTCCAGGCGCTTGCCATGCTCTGGTGGGATGGCGTACCTACAAGAAGGAAAGCATGTCAGAAATGAGCTCGTGGTCACCACGCACTTGAGAGTCCCTGGGGAGCCTGTCTGGCCTCAGGGAGACACAAAGCTCCCACACAGAGCAGAGATGACTACAGCTGTGCTCAGTGCTGTTAGGTGAGTGAGGGGCTTTCAGGGGAGGAATTCCCCACAGAAGGCGTTGGTGAGGTGGGAGGGCTAAGGACCAGCAACCCGTGGGTTGTGATGGCACTCTCAAATGCCAGGAATGGAGACGTTCCTAGTTAAGCCATGCTAAATGTCGATGAGGGTTAAAAAGCAGAAAAATAAGCCCTGGCTGGTATAGCTCAGTGGATTGAGCACAGGCCTGTGAAGCAAAGGGTTGCTGGTTCAATTCCCAGTCAGGGCACATGCCTGGGTTGCAGGCCAGGTCCCCAGCAGGGGACACGTGAGAGGCAAGCATGCATTGATATTTCTTTCCCACTCTTTCTCCTTCCCTTCCCCTCTCTCTAAAAATAAATAAATAAAATAAAATAAAGCAAGCAGAAAAATAAAATAAAAGTAGTACACTGGAGCTGTAGGGGTGGGGACTCTGGCCACCTCGTGTCATCAGCCTGTCCTCCCAGTCCCAGGAGCCAAAGGGGAAAGAGGCTTCAGTAGGGAGAAAAATTTCATCTGTCATCCACTTCATAAGTTTTATTTTTTCACATTTTATGTTTGAAAGATTATGAGGCTCCGTCATAAATAAAAAAAGATGGAGGGTGGAAGTTTGCAAACAGATGAAGCAAGAGTGACATCCTGCTGATGCTGAGGCTTGGGATGGGAAGGCGGGGGAGGTGCTAAGCAGCCCCAACCCAACTGACATGCCACCCTCAGCCCCCTCAGGGCACTTGGTAAGATGGAAACCTCAACTTTCCAACAAAGGCAGGCAGCGCAAGTCCTTAATGACACAAAGTGCTGAGCACATCTGAGTCCATCCAGGAGGAACTCCAGAAAAGTGGGCCTCAACCAGAGCGATCCTGTTCCCCTTCCAGAGGACACTGGGCCATGTCCCCATGGTTGTCACGACTGGGGGTGCTCTTGGCATCGAGTGGTTAGGAGCCAGTGATGCTGCTCAACCCCCCACAGTACCCAGGATGGCCTCCCACAAAGAACGACTGGACCCTAAAGGTCAATAGTGCTGAGGGGATAGACCTGTACCAGGATAAACAAGGCCACTATCTCACATTCTGGAATGAGTCAAATGTGACGACGCATTATGGGGCCACTCCCTCCCCCCTCCCTCATGGTGCCAGCAAAGGATGGGCACCCACACGGAACGTGGACAATCACCCAGATGCTGGTGCTGGTTAAGCCCATTCCAACTGAGAGGCTGATTAGTCCTCTTTTCATAAAATAAAGAGGGCGGGGGTAGGAGATTAGTTCAGCATCATGTTGTCTCTAATCTAACAGGATACAAATAATTAATTACTGGGCATACTTGGGGCCCCTGAGGAGATGGCCACAGCCCCTTGGATCCTGCTGTTGTCAGAGAATTTTCCATCATCTGGACAAAGATGAGGTTACTTTTTTAAATGGCCTTTTATCACACAAAACAATAAAAGTTAACCACAATCCAAAGCACCTTTGTGGGATTTTTCCATCCCCCAGATGGGGAAATGAAACATTCTGTCCCTTCTGGGAAGATGCCAGAGGACTGGAAGGACCAACTCCGGCGCCGAGGCTGTGATGATTAATGCAATATCCCCAGTCTACAGTGCTGCTTTCATTTAATTACCGCCTGTAATTGGGAGTTGTAAAGATAAGATTAATTGAATCTGGTGGATGTTAAAAGTTTAATACATGGGAATGTGGCTCCTCTGTTATCGGAAAGTACAGACTGCAGGACACTGGGCTGAGCATTCAGGAGAGCAGCCCCTGGGGAGATTAGAAAGGACTCAAGGATGGGAAGCCAAAGCCACAGGGATTCCTGGGCTCCAATGTCCCAGAGTGAGCAGTGCCTCCTACTGCTTGGAACAATCCAGCGACAACCTCGGTGGTGCCAAGAAGCCCCATCACCACTTACCAACATGGCACTGAAGATGAGCCAGTCAGAGGAGGTGGGGACAGGAAAGACATCGTCTCAATAGCTCTGAGTTCTGCCAGCCTTCAATGGCTGGGAGAAACTCCGGAACTGTGCACCAAGGGTTCCCTCTCCCACCAAGAACGGCCCTTTGGGGACCCCGAGTGAGCCTGATGACAGGGGGGCTGCAGTGAGCCAGCTACAGAGCTGGCCTCCCAACACGGACTGACATTGCCATTGGAGACAAGTCCCCAGGGCTCTTTGGGGCCCCCCAGAGCAGAGCCTTGTGCATGGTACCCTGTCACAGTCCCACCCATCATCATGCCACCAAGTCAGGTCATCCCTGCCTCTCAGGCTTGACTCTGGAAGGAAAAAAGGGAAAAAAAGCAGCAGCTGTTGGGGTTGACGAGTGTGTTCGCTAACCTTAGGGCAAGGAGCATCTGTCTGGACATTAGTGAGCTAGTTCTTGGGGCCACAGAGCAGAGTCAGTATATTGGTCACCAACATGGGGGCAGTTTGTCTTGCTCTCTAGGAGATCTGTCCCCACCACAAGGTCACTTCAGGGTGAAAACCAATCAGTTTAGCCAGACTGCAACCCCAGGCAGCCTCTCTTTATATGTGACAGCCCTCGTAAGCTGGATGGCAGAGGATTCTTATGTGGTTTCCTTGACAGACAATGATGGAGTGCTCTGGCCTGGCCTTTTCTGAGTGCCTCTGTGTCTCAGGGCTAGGCTAGGGTGCAGTCTCCCGGCCTCCCTCCCTCCTCCAGCTCAGCCTCAGTGCTTCTCACACCCTCCTGTGGGTCCCACAGGCCTCTCTCCACCAGCACAAACCGTCTTCGCCAGCAAGGCTGGTGTCCCCTCACATGCACATCAGCCCCCACGCCTCCTCCAAGGCTGGCCACAACCCACATCAGATTCGGTCAACATGCTTCCCCTTCTCAGGACACAGCAGTGTCTGGTGGGCCCCCTGGGCAATCAGCTCAGTCCAGGCCAGTGGTAGGGTGTGGGGGGACTGCAGCCCAGGCCAGAGGTCATGTGGAACAATCTGGACATGTGTGAAGAAAGGAACAGGGCAGAGTGGGAGAAAGAACAGAGCCAGGGGCTTCAGAGGTAGAGGCAGAAATTGGGGGAGGTTGCAAGAGGGACAGGCCACTGTGCAGGGTTACCCAGGTTCCTCTGGACACAGCCCCAGGCCCTGCCTGTGGGAGCCTGGCTGTAAGTCAGTGGCCGAGGGCAGTCATAGCAGGCACCTCCGAGGGGACATGTTGGCCACCACTTGGGACACACAGCAAGTCCTGGCCCTGAGGTTAGCCAGTCCAGAACTGTTCCTCTGGAACTTTCTCCAGAGCTATTCCTCATCCACAGGTGTCTTTGTCTCCATATTTAAAGGCCCCTCCCTACTTTCTGCTTTTGAAGGTTTTTTTACACAAAGTTCTTCTGGATGACCCTAAACCAGAAAGTCACAGAAACTTCGGTTTGTATCTTTGGCTGCATGGTTGAAACAACATCCTGGCAACCAGTCCAGGTGACCCTGCAGGGGCTGCAGCAGGATACAACAGGCTCTGTTACTCTGGTTTAGTGTTGTGGAATTGTCTACGGGGCCAAAAGAGGCAAAACTTGGGCACTGTCTGCTAGACACCCTTGGTGGAGAGTCAGTTTTCTGCACACATCAGGGGCTTCATGAGAAAATAACATGTTTTTAGACTAGGTATAAAGTTCACAGGATGCAACAGGAGAGACAGGAGCCCAGAACCCAGGCCCTGCCATGGGGACCCAAGACATGTGGAAAGCCACATGGTGGTTAAGAAACAACTACAGCTACCCTGGCTGGTGTGGTTCAGTGGATTGAGCATCAGCCTGCAAACCAAAGGGATGCTGGTTCAATTCCCAGTCAGGGCACATGCCTAAGTTGCGAGGGCCAGGTCCCCAGTAGGGGGCACATGAGAGGCAACCACACACTGATGTTTCTCTCCCTCTCTTTCTCCTTCCCTTCTCTCTAAAAATTTCTTTAAGAAAAGGGAAGGGAAAAAAAAATAAGAAACAACCATAGCCCTGGCTGGGTGGCTCAGCTGGTTGAGGAATCATCCCATGCACCAGAAGGTTGTAGGTTGTGGGTTTGAGTCCCAGTCAGGGCACAGACTTAGGTTGCATGCTTGATCTCCAGACAGGGCATGTAAGGGAGGTAATGGATCAATGTTTTTCTCTCTTTCTCTTTCTCTCTCTCTCCCATCCCCCTCTCTAGAATCAATAAACATATCCTCAGAGAGAATTAAACAAACAACTACAGTCCAGCAGTTTCACAAGTGATAGGCTAACAAACCAATTCACCAAAAGGAAGAGAAGGAGGGAGGGAGGGAAGGGAGGAGGAAACACGCTTCAGGTGGTAGGACAATGGACTGCCAGGCCGAGGTCCAGATGCCACCTTCCAGGACTGGGCCAACCCGGGAAGATGTGTGTCCCCCACCTTCTATGCCTCTCCAGGTTTCAAGGCTCCATCTTTCAAGGTATTTGGGGCAGTGAATATACCCCCTCCAATCATGGCCACCTCAAAAAAGGCAAAGCTGAAACCCAAAAATCTGTCCACAGGGCGACAGCAGAGGTCTGGGCCCCCAACGATCTGACCCATTTACTAGCGTTCAGGAGCATACTGGAAAGACTGGACACTATAGAGGGCCATCATCTGGG
>PVKM010031544.1:0-16791 GCA_004027735.1 Carollia perspicillata | reverse complement strand
CTGAATCCTCTGTATGTCCTCCTTGGAGAAATGCCTGTCCAAGTCCTTTGCCCATTTTTTAATTGGGTTGCTTGTCTTCTTGGAGTGGAGTCGTGTAAGTTCTTTGTATATTTTGGAGATTAAACCCTTGTCTGAGGTATCATTGTCGAATATGTTTTCCCATATAGTTGTTTCTCTTTTTATTTTAATGCTGTTTTCTCTAGCTGTGCAGAAGCTTTCTATTTTAATGCGGTCCCATTTGTTTATTCTTTCCTTTATATCCCTTGCTTTAGGGGACATGTCAGTAAAAATGTTGCTGCGTGAGATATCTGAGATTTTCCTGCCTATGTTCTCCTCTAGGATTTTAATGGTGTCACGGCTTACATTTAAGTCTTTTATCCATCTTGAATTTATTTTTGTGTATGGTGTGAGTTGGTGCTCGAGCTTCATTTTTTTGCACGTAGCTGACCAGTTCTCCCAACACCATTTGTTGAAGAGACTATTTTTACTCCATTTTATGGTGTTGCCCCCTTTGTCGAATGTTAACTGACTGTAGTGACTTGAGTTTATTTCTGGGCTCTCTGTTCTGTTCCATTGGTCTATGTGCCTGTTTTTATGCCAGTACCAGGTTGTTTTGATTACCGTGGCCTTGTAATACAGTTTGGAAAATATACCACAGGTTTTTAATCTACTCATCCACTGATGGACACTGGGGCTGATTTCAAATCTTGGTTATTTTGAATAATGCTGCAGTGAACATAGGGGTAAATGGATATATTATTTCAAATTATTGTTTCAGGTTTCTTGTTATCCAAGAAGTGAAATTGCTGATTCATAAGGCTGTTCCATATTTAATTATTTGAAGTAACTCCATACTGCTTTCCAGAGTGGCTGCACCAAACTGCATTCCCACCAACAGTGCACGAGGGGTCCCTTTTCTTCAATCCTTACTGGCACTTGTTGTTTGTTGATTTGTTGATGATAGCCATTCTGTCAGTTGTGAGGTGGTATCTCATTGTGGTTTTAATTTGCATTTTTTCTGATGATTAGTAACAGTGAGCATCTTTACATATGTCTATTGGCCATCTCTATGTCCTCTTTGGAGAAGTGTCTGTTCAGACCCTTTGCCTGTTTTTTTAATTGCGTTGTTTGGTGTTTTAGTGTTGAGTCTTAAAATTCTTTATGAATTTTTGATACTAACCTTTTATGAGATGTATTATTATCAGATATAAATATGTTCTCCCATTCAGTGTGTTGTCTTTCATTTTGTTAATGGTTTTCCTTTGTTGTGCAATAACTTTTTTAGTTTGATATAGTCTCATTTATTTAGTTTTTCTTTCTTTTGTTTTCCTTGCTTGAGCTAATACATCAGAAAAAATATTGTTATAAGAAATATCTGAAATTCTACTCCCTAGGTTTTCATCCAAGATTTTTATGGTTTTGAGTATAACATTTATTTTTTAATACATTTTAAGTTTATTTTTGTGTATAGTGTAAGAAGGTTGTTCTAGTTTCTTTTTTTACATGTATCTGTACAATTTTACCAACACCATTTATTGAACAGACTATCTTTATCTCATTGTATGTTATTCCTTACTATGTCAAATATTAATTGACAATAAGTATGTGGACTTATTTCTGAGCTTCCCAATTGGTTTTGATCTATTGGTTTATTGATCTATTTGTCTGTTTTTATGCCAGTACCATGTTGTTTTCATTACTGCGGACTTGTAGTATTGTTTGATATCAGGTAGGATGATTCTTCTAATTTTGTTCTTCTTCCTCAAGATTTCTCAGGGTCTATTTTGGTCCCATACACATTTTTGGAATAGTTGTTGTAGTTCTGTGAAATATGCCATTGGTATCTTGATAGAAATTGCACTGAATCTATAGATTGCTGTGGGTAGTATGGACATTTTAATGATGTTAATTCTATCCATGAATATGGTATATACTTCCATTTATTTGTACCTTCTTCAATATGATTATTCAGTATCTTTTAGCTTTCCAAATACAGGTCTTTAACAATCTCGGTTAAATTTATTTCTATGTATTTTACGTTTTTGAAGTAATTGTGATAGAATTGTTTTCTTAATTTCCCTCTCTGATAGTTCATTATTGGTGTATAAAAATGCAATAAATTTCTAGATATTTATTTTGTATCCTGCTACTTTACTGAATTAATTTATCAATTCTAGTTACTTTTTCTTGAAGACTTTAGGGTCCTCTATATGAAGTATCATATTATCTGTAAATAATGACTATTTTGTCTCTTCCTTTCCAATCTGTATGCCTTTTATTTCTTCTTTTGTCTAATTGCTGTGGTTAAGACTTCCAATACTCTCTATGTTGTGTAAGAGTGGTGAAAGCAGCCCTGGCTGGTATGGCTCAGTGGATTGAGTGCTGGCCTGCTGATCAAAGGGTTGCCAGTTTGATTCCCAGTTAAAGCACATGCCTGGGTTCTGGGCCAGGACACCTGTAGGGGGTGCATGAATACATCTACACATTGATATTTCTCTCCCTCTCTTTCTCCCCCATTCCCCTCTGTCTAAAAATAAATAAAATAAAATCTAAAAAAAAAAAGGAGTGGTAAAAGCAGGCATCCCTTTCTTGTAGATCTTAAGATCTTGTTCCTGAAATTAAGGGACACTCTTGTAGCTTTTGTCCATTGAGTATGATGCTGGCAGTGAGTTTGTCATATATGGTTGTTGTTTTTTTGCCAAGTGTCAGACCATCACTCATCCAGGCGCTCACTCCAGAACACTGGGCATAGACAGGCCTTGCTGCTCTCTGCCACCTAGTGACACAAATGTGACACTGCAGCCACATCTACAATGCCTCTAGGGGCACTGTCATATATGGTTTTTACTGAGTTTAAGTATATTACCTCTATTCCCACACTACTCTGATTTTTTTTAAATAAATAGGTGCTGGATTTTATTAAATGCTTTTTCTGCATCTATTGATATGATCCTGTGATTTTATCCTTCATTTTGCTTATGTGGTGTATCACATTTATTGATTTGTGGATACATACCAACCTTGCATCCCTTAAATAAATCTCAATTGATCATGTGTATGATCTTTTTAATGTATTGCTGAACCTGGTTTGCTAATATTTTGTTGAGAATTTTAGCATCTATGTTCATTAGGGATATTGGCCTATATTTTTTTCTCCCTGCAGTGTCTTTACCTGGTTTTGGAATTAGAGCAATGCTGTCCTCATAAAATGAGCTTGGGAGTTCCCTCTACTCCTGAATTTTTTGGAATAGTTTGAGAAGGATAGTCATTAGTTCTTTTAATGTTTGGTAAAATTCACCTGTGAAGCTATCTATTTCAGGATTTGTGTTTCTTGGGAGTTTTTTTATTGCTACTTCAATTTCACTAGTTTGATATGTCTATTCACATTCTCTGATACTTCTTGATTTAGTTTTGGAAGATTGTATGTTTCTAGGAATTTATCCATTACTTCCAGATTGTCCAATTAGTTGGCATGTAGTTGTTTGTATTTTCTTACAGTCTTTTGTATTTCTTTGGTGTCAGTTTTACTTCTCTTTCATTTCTGATTTTACTTATTTGGGTGCTTGCCCTTTTTTTCTTGATGAGTCTGGTTAAAGGTTTATATATCTTGATTATCTTTTCAAAGAACCTGCTAGCTCTTGGTTTTACTGATCTTTTCTATTGTTTTTTTAAGACTCTATTTCATTTATTTCTTCTCTGATCTCTAATATTTTTTCCCCTTCCACTCACTTTGGCCTTTTTATTCTTTTTCTTTTTCCTCTAAGTATAAATTTAGATTGTTTATTTGAGTTTTTCTTGTGTCTTGAGTTAGGCCTCTAATTCCATCAGTTTTCCTCTTAGGACTGCTTTTGCTGTGCCCCATAGATTTTTGGGTGATTGCGTTCTCATTTTAATTTGTTTCAAGGGCTCTTCTGATTTATTTAATTTCATTGTTAACCCATTCATTGTTTAGTAACATGTTATTTAGCCATCTTTATATATTTCTCAGTTTATGTGGGTTTTTTGGCAATTAATATCTACAGTTTCATACTATTGTGATCAGAGAATATACTTGATATGATTTCAATCTTCTTAAATTTATTGAGACTTGTTTTGTGTCCTAACATGTAGTCTAGCCTAGAAAGTATTCTATGTTCACTTGAGAAGACTATATATTCTACTGCTTTGGGATAAAATACTGAGAAGATATCCATTAAATCCATGTAATCTAGTGGATGATTTAAGACTATTATTTCCTTGTTGATTTTTCTGTCTAAATTCTTGTTGATTTCCCTGTTGATTTTCTGTCTAAATTTTCTGGAAAGTCTATCCATTGATGTCAATGGGGTGCTAAAATCCTCTACTATGCCTGTATTATTGTCAATCTGCCAATTTATGTCCATCAAGATTTGCTTTACATATTTAGATATTCATATGTTGGGTGCATAATGTTTAGAAGGGTTATAGTCTCTTGTTGGATTGTTCCCTTTATCATTATGTGGTGTCTTTCTTTGTCTCTTACTATAGCCTTTGTTTTAAAGTCTATTTTGCCAGTGATAAGCATTGCCACACCAGTTTTTTACCTTTCCATTTGCATGTAATGTTTTTCTCCATACCTTTACTCTTAACCTGTGTGTATCTTTCATTGTGAGCTGAGTCTGTTACAGAGAGCTTATATATGGACCTTGACTCCTTATCCCTTTTGCTACCCTGTGTCTTTTTATATTTTATTTTTCTCATGTGTCTTGGTAAGAAACCTCTTTTTCAATTGCATTTATCAGGGTGACATTGGTTCACAAAACCACACAGGTTTCAAGTATACAACTCGACAAAGCATCATCTCCACAACACATCATGCACTCATTGCCCCAAGCAAAGTCTTTTTCTATCTCCACCTTCCCTGCTTTGCCCACCTCCCCCTAGCTGACATCCTCCTTTACTTCTGGCTATCACCACACTATCATCTAGTTACATATTTTACTTAAACCCTTCATCATTTTTTATCTAATCTCCCAAACTACCTCTCCTCTAACAGCTTCCAGTCTCTTCCATGTATCCATGTCTTTGATTGTTTTGTTCATCAGTTTACCCTATATGTTTTTATTGGAATATTTAAGCCATTTACATTTAAAGTGATTTTTTGGTAAAAAGTGATTATTGATAAGTTCATATTTATTGCCATTTATTCTTTTAACTATGTTCCTTCTTGTCCTTCTCCTCCTCCTCCTTCTCCTTCTCCTTCTTCTTCTTGCAGATACTCCAACATTTCTTGTAATGCTGATTTGGTAGTAACAAACTATTTACAATTTTTTAAATTTATTATTTTTTATTGTTGTGAATTAAAGTTGTCTCCATTTTCCCCCTTTATTATGCCCCCACACTACACACCTCCACCTCCCACATTTAATCCTGTCCCTGTTATCTCTGTCTATGGGTCTTTTATACATGTTCCTTGTTGAACTTTCTCATTCTTCACCCTGTTAATTCCCTTCCCTCTTCCCTCTGGTTACTGTCAGTTTGTTCTTCATTTCCATGTCTCTGGTTATATTTTGCTCCCTTGTTTGTTTTGTTAATTAGGTTCCACTAATGGATGAGGTCATATTGTATTTGTATTTCACTTCCTGGATTATTTCACTTAGCATAATGCTTTCCAGTTCCATCCATTAATCTTTGTCATTTTAAAGATGTGTCTTAGCATGGTCCTCTTTGTATTCATCTTGTTTGTGACTTTCTGAGCTTCCTGAATTCATGTGTCTTCTTCATTCACCAGGTTAGGGAACATTTTGGTCATTATTTCTTCCAATAGGTTCTTGATCCCTTATTCTCTCTTTTCTTCTAGTACCCCTATGAAGCAGATGTTATGCTTCATCTTGCCCCAAATGTCCTTTAAACTGTCTTCATTTTTAAAAATTATTTCCTTCATTTTGCTGCTTTGTTTTTTTCTACCTTGTCTTTCAAATCATTGATTTGATCATTTGCTTCTTCCAACCTACTCTTTATTCCTTCCAGTTTATTTTCCATTTCATATATTGTATTCTTCATTTCTGACTGGCCCTTTTTCATGGTTTCTATATCCATGTTTTTGGTGTTGAGGATCCTTATAATCATTACTTTGAACTCTATATTCAATAAATTGCTTGCCCCCATTTCATTTAGCATTTTTTTCTGAATATTTCTCCTGTTCTTTCATTTTGGGCCTGTTTCTTTGTCTCCCCATTTTTCCTGCTTCTTAGGGTTTGCTCCTATGTATTAAATTGATCCACTATGACTCTGAGTCTTTGTGGGGTGACCTTTTGTAGTAGATGTCCTGTGGGGTCCAGTGGTGCTGTTTCCTTGATCACCTGAGTGTGGTGCTCTGGGAATGTTCCTTGTGTGGGTTATGTGGACCCTTCTGTTATAATTGAGTCTTAATTGCTATTGGCTAATTCCTGCTTGGGATTGGCTCTCAGGCTTGCTGATTGTGAGATTCACTCTTACCATGGCACTGTGATGTCATATAGGTGCTGACCACACAAAGCAGTATTTGCCTCAGTAGGTTTTGGTGTCTGCCAAGATCTCCCTTTGGATATGCCACTAGTGAAGCTTACTGGATCTTGCTCTGATATTTTCTGAAACTGGCCACTTGCTGTGTTGATTCTGTGTCTCTTGGGAGAGACTCTGCTTCAAACCAATGTCGGACCCTGTCTGTGACTGTTCCTGGATAAACTGTTTGGAGCAGACTAAATGTAGCTTCTTCTGTAAATCCTTGGTTATAAAGCTTTCATTCAGCTAGTCTTCCATTGGTTATTTAGGATGATTGTTCTACAATTTAGTAGTAATTCAAGTTTGGTCCTGGAGGAGGTGAGTATAGCTTCCACCTACTCTACTGCTATCTTGGATTCTCCTTATCACTATTTTTTGAGTGCTTGCTTTTTTTCACGACTCACTACTGAGTTACAGAGATGAGTAAGACTGTTGCTGTATGGTGTTTTGTTTTTCCCTGTTGATTTTGCTAACCCTATGAATATGCCTCTGATATCTTCACAGCATCATGGTGACACACATGGGGTATGTCCTTTATTTTTAAGCTCCAGATCATTCAAATGGGTCATATGCACTGGAGAATATGCTCAGTAGATTTAATACTAAAAAAATAATATCAAGTTGTTTGCTAAGTGAGCAGAGCCTCTTATCTTCCTTTAGAAAATGCTTTAAAATAATGATGCATTCCATACATTTATGGAAGCATTATTTGTGATAACCAAAATATGAAAGCAACCTAACTGTCCATCAATAAAGGAATAGATAAAGAAGAAGTGATGCATATACTCAATGGAATATGATTCAGTCATAAAACTAATTGAATCTTGCCACCAGCAACAACATGGTTGGACCTATATTGTATTATAGTGTGCAGACAAAGACAAATGCCATACAATTTCATTTGTATGTGGAATCTAAAAACAAAATAAAACAAGCATAACAGAAACAGTCATAAATACAGAGAATGTTTTGATAGTTGACACATGGAGGGAAGGGGATTTGGGAGGATGGGTAAAAAAGTTGGAGGGATTAAAAGATACAAATTGGGAGTTACAGAATAATCATGGGGATGTAGGGTACACAATAGGGAATATAGTCAGTAATATTGTAACAACTATGTATGGTATCAGATGGGTACTAGATTTATTAGGGTGATCATATGTTATTAAATGTGTTAACCACTGGGTTGTATACTAACTGTAATTTTTAAAAAATTTAAAAAATCATTTAAGAAATAACTATGCATTAATAAGGAATGCAGACTATGGTGTATATTCTCTTGGCTTCACCAAACATTTGAACCTCTGAAAAAAAGATGTTTAAATGTTAATTCATTTTCTTCTAGCTGGGAAAATAAAGACTAAAGATGAAATTATGAAATACATTTGTTAATTTATTACTTTTAAGAAGTATATTTTATTGATTATGCTATTGCAGTCGTCTCACTTTTTCTTACCTTTATTCCCCTCCACCCTGAACCTGCCTTCCCACAAACACTCCCCATCCTTATTTGATGTCTATGGGTTGTATGTATATGTTCTTAATCTTTTCCATTTCCTATACTATTCTTAACCTGCCCCTGTTGATTTTGTACCTGCCATTCATGCTATATATTCTCTGTACCTTTTCACCCATTCTCCCTGCTCCCCCTCCCTGCTGATAACCCTCTATGTGATCTCCATTTCTGTGATTCTCTTCCTGTTCTACTTGTTTGCTTAGTTTATTTTTGTTTTGTATTTGTATTTGTTTTTAGTTGTTGATAGTTGTGAGTTTGTTGTCATTTTTACTGTTCATAGTTTTGATCATCTTCTATTTTAAGATAAGTCCCTTTAACATTTCATATACTAAGGGCTTGGTGATAATGAACTCCTTTATCTTGACCTTATCTGGGAAGCACTTTATCTGCCCTTCCATTCTAAATGAAAGATTTTCTGGGTAGAGCAATCTTGGCTGTAGGTCCCTGCCTTTCATTTTTTCAAATAATTCTTTCCAGCCCCTTCTTGCCTATAAGGTTTCTTTTGAGAAATCAACTGATAGTCTTATGAGAATCCCTTTGTAGTTAACTCTCTCCTTTCCTCTTGCACCTTTTAAGATTCTCTCCTTCTGTTTAATCCTGGGTAATGTAATTATAATGTGCCTTGGTGTGTGCTTCCTTGGAACAAATTTCTTTGGGACTCTCTGAGCTTCCTGGACTTCCTAGAAGTCTATTTCCTTTGCCAGAATAGGGAAGTTCTCCATTATGTTTCCAAATATGGTTTCAATTTCTTGCTCTTCCTCTTCTATGGCATCTCTATGATTCAAATGTTTAAACATTTAAAGTAGTCCTGGATAAATTCCTAAGCCTATCCCTAAGCCTCCTCATTTTTTTTGAATTCTTGCTTCTTCATTCTGTTCTGATTGAATGTTTATTTGTTCCTTCTCTAAACCATTGATTTAAGTCCTGGTGTCCTTCCCATCACTGTTGGTTCCCTGTACATTTTCCTTTATTTTAGTTTTATAGCCTTCACTTTTTCCTCTATTTTGTGACCATACTCAACCATTTCTGTGATCCTGATTACCAGTGTTTTGAAATTTGCATCTGATAGGTTGGCTATGTCTTCATCACTTAGTTGTATTTCTCTTGGAGTTTAGATCTGTTCTTTCACTTGGGCCATTTTTTTGGACATGGTGCACCTGTTACGTTGTAAATGGTGGAGCCTTAGGTATTTCCCAGGGTAGGGAACCTATATGTCTGTGTTTTGGTGTGCTTCATTGTGGTGCTGTATGTGGGGGAGGGGCCATCAATGTAACAATGCCACTTGCTTAGCTCTTGGCAGGCTTTCAGTCACTTCCCACAATACCCACAATCATATTGGGTCCTTGTGGTGCTGATTCCTGGGTGGGTCGGTCTTTGTCCATTCTAGGACTCTGTGAACTCTTCAGTGAACTCTTCTGTGAGGCTAGGAGTTTCCCCTGCTGCTGCTACATGCACAGGTTTTTATAGCCAGAGGTTTGGGGGCTTTAGTTTACAGTGCTGGGACCCTGGGTTGCACAGTCTGTCTCACTCCCCAGTTGTTCTTCCTGTTTTTTCTGCATGCAAATGTGGGGCTGCCAGAACTGCCTGGCCTGCCTGGTCTGCCAGCCACCACCTTACCACATGTCCTGTCCTCTCTGGCTGCCCACCTCTACCCCTCCTACCAGTCTGGGGGAATATGTCTATTTTAACTCCTTGGTTGTTGGACTTCCATACAGTTTGATTTTCTGGCAGTTCTGGTTGTTTTTTGTTTTTAAATTTGTTGTTGTCTTTCTTTTGGTTGTGTGAGGAGGCAAAATGTATCTACCTATGACTCCATCTTGTCCCAAAGTCCCTGACATTCATTAATTTAGGTTTTTATCTTTAATCGTGGGAATTGTTTACACTTACCTTTTCTATTATGGAGCCGCCTTAACTTGATAGCTCATGCGAAGGTCTCACTGCTGTTCAAGAAAGTTTGGATGGAGGGTGGATGGAAAGAGTGTTGCGAACAGGTCTATGCTGGCTATGGAAAGAGTGCAGCTTTAAAATAGAAGCTTAATGACAAAGTTCCTTCAAAGTGACCCCTTACACAGGACCACTTGGCAGCTCTGATTGCTGCTCCTGAGTGCAGTCAGTCCTGAATTGTTTGCAGGCGCTATCTATTCCCATTTTGCCTTTTGGCTTTCACAGGAATTCACACTATAGAGCCTTCAGGACAAGTCATTGCATCTTTTATAGTTATTAGTGCAGAGTCTGTGTGACATGGTGACTAAGGGAGAATTGGTCCTATAAGGAGATTGTGTAAAGGGGATATCTGGCACACAGGGATCTTAGGGTTAGGAATTAGCCTGCAGAAGTCATTCAATATATAGCTTTTATTATTTAGATAAACTGGAGACTCTAGTACTTGAGGTTCCTTACATTTAGCCCATCAGCCCACAGTGACTGAGCACTGTTTTCTGCACCGGTGGGTGTTTCTTTCACCTAGATTTCCCCACATCCCATTCTGCTGAATACAGAGAAAGGCCATCCACAGTGGGGCTGGACAGCACTCTGCACACCATCTGCAGTGGCTGGATCTCTCCTCCCTGCCCAACTGCAGAAAGAGTCATGAGCACAGGAGATGGGCTTGAGGGAGAATGATGAAAGAGTATTTTGAAGCTAGAGAAATTTGCTTCAGTATGAGTTTAGGTCAAAGCCTTAGCTGTAAATGGTAGTGTTGGTGGACTCTGATTTGTGGCAGTGGTCAGTACAGGTCTGGTAGCAGGCAAGGCTGAGATCATTGAGGAAGTGGATGCCAGCTAATTCTCCTGGGTATCCCAATGCTAGCAGAGAATAAGGTGTACAGCCAGGGGGCAGATGCTCATTGAACAAATGCATTAATGCAATGTGTTACAGTTTCAGCTTAGTCTGTACTATGCTATGGTATAGTGTAGTGTGGTACAGTACAATACAGTGTAACACTGCACAGTATACTATAGCACAGCACGGTACAATATACTGCAGTACAGTGTACTACAGCATAGTAACTATAGATAGTACAGCAGAGTACACAGTCTAGTGCAGTCCCATATAGTATAGTATAGTACAGTACACTATAGTACAGTTCAACAGAGCATAATACAGGATGGTATAGTACAGTACAGTCTGATACACTGCAGTCTAGTATAGTCCAGCATGCTACAACATAGTATAATATAGTACAATATAAGGCAGTATGGTATAGTATAGAATAATGTGGTACCATAGAGCACAGTACAATGTAGTATTCTATGGTACACTATATCACAGTACACTTTAGTACAGTATAGCATGGTAGAGGATATGGTATAGTATAGTATAGTATAGTATAGTATAGTATAGTATAGTATAATACTTGTACAGTATATCACAGAATGGTGTAACACAGTGTAATAGAGTATAACACAATACAGAACAGTATAACAAAGTATAGTACAGTGCAGTGCAGTATAGAAAGAGCAATACAGTGCAATATAGTATAGAACAAAATAGTACAATGTAGTACAGTATACTACCATATGTAATTCTGTATAGTCTAGTACAGTATAGTACTTGCAATCCAATGTGGTACAGTAGAGCACAGTACAGCCTAGCATGAAGTATAGTAGAATACAGTACAGTATATCAAAGTAAAGTATAGTATATACGGCATAGTAGAATGTAGTACAATAGCATCGTATAGCACAGTATAGTATAGTGTGGTATAATGTAGTAGACTACAGTACAGTAAATATAATGCAATACAATATAGCACAATACATCACAGTATAATAAAGTAAGTATAGTTCGGTATTTTACAGCCTTATCCTTTTTTATAGCTATGTGGTAATGCATGGTTTGGATATACTGCCATCTGTTGAAACAGTACCCTACTGATAGATTTGTAGGTGGTTTCTGACCTTTTGTTTGTATATAAAAATGCTGCTATGAGCAGTAGTCTATGTATGTGTCTTCACACATGTGTGTGATTTCCCTATCATCCTTATTTTCTGAATCAGAATTAGGACCTATGGTCAGAAGGGCCTTGCTGAAACTTTGCCATTCTAAGTGTCATGTGATGCTGTGCAGCTGGCTAAGGTCCTGGAGCTGTTGAATATACCTAAGTGGCTCCATACGATTCCCAAATTTATCTAGCCAGTCAGGCTTCAGATGGTGGACCTCAACCTCAGCTACTTCGGTAGGCCATGAGGCTTAGGCCCATGTTCTGCTTACAGGCCAAGAGGTTGGGGGGCCTCTCCTGGCCTGCTGGTGGAAATATATAGTGCAGCACAGATTTGCAATATCAGCAACTCTTCATCAATCTGGTGAAACCAAAGCCAACTCTCAAAACAAACATTTCCTGTGTGAACAATGTGTTTGTTATGTTTTCCTCATTTGTTTATGATGGCTGTGTCAGCCACACTGATTTACATAAACACTGCCAATCTTGGGATGTTACACTCTCAACAAAAGTAGCTGAGTACAAACAGCATTCCTCAGTTTTAATTTATATTTTCTAAACATTGAAGATGTTGATAAAACAAGCCAAGAAAATGCTACAAAGGAGACTATTTCAAGGGGAAATTTTGATTAAAATGCATTCCAGATTGACAAAATGTTACAATATTAATAGAGTGGATCATTTAAATGTCATATTTGGCTCCTACAGAACCACAAAGCAAACTAGATTCAAATGTTTGCAGATTCCAGACCAAAAATGTACAAGATGATATACATATGCATTTGTAATTGAAATAGTTCTATTATTCTTGCTCCTCCATCACTGATTTAGTTGTTTACTTTTGCACATGCTGTGCTGCTACTGTGTTGCAGCCTTAACCCTGGACATTGTGGTTTTGGAGACAACTGTGGGATGGTATGCCCTTCCTTCTTTCTGTGAGCCATGTTGGTTCAGGGCACAGGGTTCCCAGGGCCCAAAGCTGGGACATAGTCTTGCCCCAACAAGCCAAATGACTGATTTGGAGCCTCTCACTAATGTAATTTTGGGATTGGGTGTTGTCGAAGAGGGTGTGATTGCAAATATTAGACAAAGATTTGATCAATTCTGAATGCACAGGTGGATTCGATAAATTCCTTACACTGTATATTGGCTACCAGATTATTGGCAAAATTTTGCCATTGAGACATTTAAAATCAGGTTAGAGTGAGCAATAGGGTTAAAACCTTCCATAGTAGGAGATGATATAATCGCCTTTGAATGTTAACGATGAGACTTTATTATGGGTCATAGAAAATAAAATGGAAAGGAAGTAAAATGGAAAATTGCATCTTTGCTTTTACATAAACACTTGACTTCAAAGAAGGAGTCCTTGGAATTAGCTGTGGATGCCATAGGATCCAGAGTGACTCTGGGCTGTTGCTCCTGGTGGCTGGGAGACTTGCCTAGTGCAGTTCCAGTCCTTCCTGGGCTGTCTCAGCAACCCTGGGGATTGTTTGGTCCAAAAGCTGTCCATGATTGGATCAGAACCTCAGTGCAAGCACAGTAAGTGGGAACTCAGCCAGTTTTCAGTGAGTTAAATGCCTGTTCAAGAATTTGAGAAAGGCCTCTGCTCCCTGGAGTTGCTGCCTTTGCATCCCGTGTCCAGACATGGCTTCGTACTGGAAGTAGGCTGCCACTTTGGGTCTTTATGAATAGATTTGAAATGGTAATATTAGTATTCATCACATTACGTTGCTTTAAAAATTAAACTATTAAACTCTTAAAACAGAGCTTATCACACAATAAAAACACTATAAATGATAGCTGTTTTTTTTTTTTTTACCATTGCTGCATTTGTTTTTGTTTTTAGCTCATCAGCTCCATTTCTCACAAAAGGTCATTTACATTGGCTTTTGTCATGGTGTGGATCAGCACAATCAGGATGTTGGAATCAGTGCCAGCATATATCTGAAGTCTTTCCAGTGGACAGAGGGAGTGGGGCTCAATCTAGGGCCAGAGATAATCACTTAGATATAGAAACTTTGACATAAAGAGAAGGGAAAAGGAAACAGAATTAGTTACTTTGATAAGTGACTCATTAACAAGGAGGCATAGACAGTATTTCTTTGTAGTGGTAAAATATGTTAATTCTCTAGATTTTGGTATTTGGTATAATAGTAATATTTAGGTCTATTTTGTAGGTGGAGAAATAAAAACTAAAGAGACTAAGGAACTTGTCCAAGGTCACACAAATTTTGGAAACATCTTCAAAATCATGCCAAACATGGCCTTTTCCAGTCAGACTTTATATGAACTCTAAACCATAGAGCCCATTTTACTGTGGAGAGGAAAGAATATGGTATACAATATCCAAGTAAGTAATTTATTCAATAGCTTTGCAGAATGTTCACAAGGGATAAATAATTCCCTGTTCAGGAAAGAGTAGATAGGAAATAGTAAAAATGACATTTTTTTTTCTGTACTCTAATTAGGCTTTGGGTACCAATGAATTGTCATTAACTTTTTTAAAATTAAACTTCTTATTTTGAGATAATTGTATGTTCCCATGTAGTTGTAAAAAAATAATACAGAGCCCTGTCTGGTGTAGCTCAGTGGATTGAGCGCAGGCCTGTGAAGCAAATGGTCACCAGTTCAATTCCCAGTCAGGGCACATGCCTGGGTTGCAGGCCAGGTCCCTGGTAGGAGACACGTGACAGGTAACCGCACATTGATGTTTCTCTCCCTCTCTTCCTCCCTCCCTTCCCCTCTCTCTAAAAATAAATAAATAAAATATTAAAAAAATAATACAGAGAGATCTCATATAAGCTTTATAGGTTCCCCCCAATAGGAATATCTAAGAAATTATAGGACAGTATCACAACTAGGATATTGACATTGATAGGAAGTACAGAATACTTCCATCACTACAAAATCCTTCCATTTTCCCCTTTTATAACCATACCTATCACCCTTTTCCTATGCACCAACCTGAAACTGGACAATCACTAATCTATACTCCATTTTTGTATTTTTGACATTTCAAGAATGTTATATACCAGAAACATGCAGGAATGGTGTGGGGCATCTGTGAATCTGATTTTTCTGGCACAATGTGTTAACTAGGATGGGAACATTAATTTGTTCAAGCAGTTGTATTCAACATCAGCAGTTGTATTCAGTCATTACCATGACTGAAAAAGTCATGGTAATAGTCTTAGAGAAACAGGAAATATTAAATACTGCATTACTGCTCACAGAAGATAAAAAGTGAACTACCTAGGAAAAGACAAGCAATATCAGTGACCATGTTCTACTATGATGTAGCCCTTAGAGTATTGTTGGCTACAGAAATTCTAGACTAGAGTGATCATGAATTTGTCCCAAGAGTGTGTAAGAAGCCTCATGATCACTATTGTGGAAACATATTTGAAAATTAGCTATTCCAAGTTATTTAACAAAGCATGGTCAGGGGCTGGTGTTTCTACTCACAAAAGCAATTTTGAAGTCCTTGCTGTTTTCTTGTTTTTCTGTATTCTCACCCCATTCTCATTCACTACATTTACCTGCATATTCCTCTTTTCATTTTCTCTGAGCTCATATAACCTATATCACTGTGAAAACATTTAAACCCAAAATGAGGAGAAGAAGATGGCAACTTGGTAAGAGGGAGCAGATTCCACTTCCTCCTACACATGGGAGAGAAACCAGGCTGATCTACAAAGGAACAGAGCAGACAGCTAACAGTACCACAACATATATGAAGATAGGAGATCAAAAATTGTAGCGGACATTGAAAAACCAGACAATCGCAAAGAAGAATAGGTGGAAGCAGTGAACACTAGGATACCTGAGAAGACTGCACCACTGAACCTCACAGGTACTTTATTACAGAAGCTCACACCATAAACCCAGGAAGCCAGAACAGATCAATTTGAGAAGCTGAGGTAAATAAGAAGAGTCTCACAAACAATGGGAAGACAAAGAAACAATCCCCAAATGAAAGGGAAGGAGGAAACCTCAGAAAGAATGCAAAATGAAATAGAGGCAACTCAACTACCAGATGCTGAGTTCAAAGCAATGGTCACCAGGAAGCTCCTTTAGCTCACAACCAACTACCAGAAATTACAAGGAAGCTACGATGAACTCACTGCAAACTATATCAATATGAAAAGGGAAACAGAAAATATCAACAAGGGCAAGAGGAAATAAAGAATACAATATCTGAACTGAAGAATACAGTGGAAGGAATTAAAAGCAAGATAGATGAAGCAGAAGATTGGATCAGCAAGCTGGAGGACAAAAGAGAAAAACCACACAGAAAGAGCAGGAAAAGGAAAAGAGGCTCAGAAAAAATGAAGAGGGATTAAGAGAAATACAAGATAATATGAAACATAATAATATACAAATAATAGGGATACTAGAAATAGAAGAAGAAGAAAAAAGATAGAAAACCTATTTGAAAAAGTAATGATGGAAAACCTCCCTAATCTGATGAAAGAAAAAGTCACACAAATCCAAGAAACACATAGAGTCCCAATCAAGAGGAACCCAAAGAGGCCCACTCCAAGACACATCATAATAAAAATGGCAAAATCCCAAGACAAAGAGAGAATCTTAAAGGCAGCAAGGGAGAAGAGGGAAATAACATACAAGGGAGCCCCAATAAGTTTAGCAACTGACTTCTCAATGGAAACACTTCAAGCCAGAAGAGAATGGTAAGAAATATTCCAAGTAATGAGAACTAAAGGGCTACAACCAAGGATACTTCACTCAGAAAGACTTTCAATCAAAATAGAAGGCTAAATAAGGAGCTTTCCAGATAAAAGAAGTCTAAAAGAATACACCTCCACCAAAC
>PVKM010031543.1:0-16807 GCA_004027735.1 Carollia perspicillata | reverse complement strand
AGAAGTGTGAGGAGTATTTCTGTGCCTTGAACTTTGGCTGACACCGCTCATAACTACACTCATATAAATGCAGGTGATACATCCATAAATGTATCTCCAGGGAGTTCTAAGTATCTGTACTTGCATTTTATAAAGCATAGCATACTTCTTACTGTTTAAATGGCAAAGGTGATATATGTAGGATTACAGGTTTAGAATCTTCCATTCTAAATAACATGGATGATCTGTTACCAAGTAATGCTACTTTGTTATGTTCAACAGAACTATTATTCTGCCTCTTTCATCATCAAAATGCTGTTTAATATACTGGCATTGCAAACTGCTAACTCATCAGGAAGGATATGAAAGCATTATGCCAGCAGTTTAAGAGAGATTTGCTGTTTAAAAGAAAATAATTAGTTTATCCAAACATTTAAAAACACATTTAAACAGTACGAGAGTGCCAAGGCCAACATTTGGGTTATCTGGCCATCACCCTCACACTTTCACTGCAACCCTTCCCATGTAAAAATTTCCCCCGTTGTTTTATCACATAAACCAAGCAGTTTAGATGCGTTTGTTTTCTTCTTACCCCATAAAAGGGAAAGAAAACCACAGCCTGAGGTGTTTTGTCATTGCAAAAAGCAAAGTCTATATTGCTCAGTCATTTAATTAGAGGAGACAAATGAAGTATGAGATGTGGGCAGCCTGTGAGACACAACTAATAACGTCCAAAACAAAGTCTCCTAAACCCTAGGCTTGATTTGCAAATCACGTTTCTACACTTAGCTTTCGTAAAGATGAGAAGAAAGACAATAAAATAATAAGAACAAAGCTACACAACCAAAGATATGCAGTGTGTCCTAATGTATATCATGTAATGATGACTCAAGAAATAAGATGTAGCATCATCACATTATGATCCTACAAAAATGCATGACCTCATGAGAAACATTGAAAGGTTTATACACTGTTTACAGTTTAGAATAAAAAGATTTGGAGATCCCTTTTTTTTATTTAAAAAAAAAAAAGATTCGGTGCAGCCAAGAGTCCCTGGTAAAGAAGTGCATGTTTTCTTATTTTTTTCTAATGTATTTTATTGATCATGCTATTGCGGTTGTCCCAGTTTTCTCCATCTTTGCTCCCTTCCACCCAGTATCCTTCATTCCCTCTGGCAATTCCTCCCGTAGTTCGTGTCCATGGGTCCTGCATATCAATTCTGCAGCTACTCCATTTCCTGTACTGTTCTCTTCACGTCCCCCTGCCTATTCTGTACCTCCCCATTTGTACTTAATCCTTCCATCTTTTCCCCCACTCTCCTCCTTCTCCCTCCCAACTGGTAACCATCCAAATGGGCTCCACATTTATGACTGTGTTTCTGTTCTGCTTGTTTGCTTACTTTTTGGGGGGTACAATTGTTGATAATTGTGACTTTATTTACATTTTAATGTTCATAATTTTGATCTTCTGTTTCCTAAATTAGTCCCTTTAACATTTCATGTAAGAATGACTTGGTGATAATGAACTCGTTTAGCTTTAACTTGTCTGGGAAGCACTGTATCTGCCCTTCCATTCTAAATGATAGCTTTGCTGGATAGAGTAATTGTGGATGTAGGTCCTTGCTTTTCATCACTTTGAATACTTCTGGCCAGTCCTTTCTAGACTGCAAAGTTTCCTTTGGGAAATCAGCAGACAGTCTTATGAGAACGCCTTTGTAGGTAACTATCTGCTTTTCTCTAGCTGCTTGTAAGATTCTCTCTTTATCTTTAAACTTTGGCATTTTAATTGTGATGTGTCTTGGTGGTGTCCTTTTTGAGTACATCTTATTTGGGACTGCCTGTACTTGTATGTCTATTTCCTTCACCAAATTATAGAAGTTTTCTTCCATTATTTTTTAAATAAGTTTTTAATTTCTTGCTCTTCCTCCTCTCCTTCTGGCACCCCTGTAATTCGAATATTGGCAAATTTGAAATTGTTCCAGAGACTCTTTACCCTGTCTGTGGTTGTTTTTCTTTTCTTTTTTTATTCTTTTTTCTTCATGCTGTTATGATTGATTTTTTCTTCTTTGTGTTTCAAATCATTGATTTGATTTTTGGCTTCAACTATCCCACTGTTCCAGACCCAGTAATTTTTTTTTATTGCAGTTAGAGTAACCTTTATTTCTGCCTGGATATTTTTCATGCAGTTGAGGTACCCAATGAGTTCCTTGAGCATCCTAATAACCAGTGTTTTGAACTCTGCATCTGATGGATTTGCTATCTCCATTTTGTTTAGTTCTTTTTCCATAGTTTTGCTCTGTTCTTTCATTTGGGCCATATTCTTTGTCTTCTAATTTTGCCAGCCTCCCTATATTGGCTTCTGTGTATTATATTAGTTAAAGCTGCTTTGACTCCCTGTCTTGGTGGCATGGCCTAATGTAATAGCATAAGTTGGATGGAGTGGAGCCTTAAATAATAGCCAGCATGGGGCGACTCCCATGAACTAGGTTGAGGGAGTCTTAGATATGGAGTGTCTACTTTATGGCTCTGTGTGGGAGAGGGCTCAGAAAAGGGACAATGGCCACTACCTGGCCTCTGAAGTTTTGTCCAGGAAGAGCTGTCTCCTGGCACTTGCTCTGATGCCAGACACTTCAGTTTCTCCTCATATGCCACTAGCGCCCTACCAGCTGCTGCCCCCATGCTGGAACTCAGAGGAAATGCTTCTGCATAAGTTCTAAATCCATTGCAGGCCCTTTAAGAGGAGATGCCTGAGAATTCCACAGTTTTTTCCACCACTCCAAGCCCCACTAGTTTTTACAGCCAGAAGTTATGGGGATTTATCTTCCTGGCACAGGAACCCTGGGCTGGGTAATCTGGTGTGGGACTTTGATCCCTTGCTCCTGAGATATCCCTCCCAATTTTTATATACCACACATGGGTGAGGGACCTTACACTCTGTGTCTCTGTATCTCTGCATTTCCGCTCCTCCTACTGATTGAATGAATGTGACTTCTTTAATTCCTTGTTTGTTGGGCTTCCATACAGCTTAATCTTCTGATGATTCTGGGTGACAGTTATTTTGTAGTTTAGTTATTAATTTTTGGCTGTGGTTATGCTAGTAAGTGAGCTGTGTTCACCTGTAAGTCCACCTTGACCAGAAGTGAAAACCCAAATTTTAGAATCTTTTTGCTGGAGTTCTTATACCATTTACTACTCACACTATTTGACTTCTTTATATCTCACTTTCCTAATGCTTTTTTTTTTTGAAAGATAATGTTAGCATTCTCATGAGTTAAATGTAGAGATGAATGTATAACACCAGCTTATAATGTCACTCTTGTAGGAAGTACTGAATAAATACTGGAAGTAGCTCTGAATAAAATTAAATGGAGATGGAGAGAAAGGTAATCATCTTACTTCACAGTTTGAAGGATCCTTTAAGATCAACTTGCCAGTATCCCTGTGGATACTGATTTCTCTTTTTGATCTCAGAAGAGGACAGAATAGCAACCTCTGAACCAACCTTTGACAAAGAATTTACCACTCCAGGAGGCAACATATTTCATGATGACTAGTTGCTGGGATTCTATTTAGATAATTCTTACATTTAAGAAATGTTTTCTTTGAATGAGCAGCAACCACCACTCTCTAAATTGTTTGTTTATTGAAGCTAAAAACAGAACCTTTTCTTCAGGATCTTCTTCTTATATTGAAAGAAGACATTCATGCCCATCCTGAAGCTTGTCTTTATTTTGAAATGAAACATCTCTGGTTTTTTTTTTGTGATGAATTCCAAAACACTATGCACCTGCTTGCTTTCAGATTCAAAGCCCTCTTCAAATACAACATGCTTCAGTGACACAGTATTTTAGTTGTTTGTTTAGAAGCCCAATATGTGTGCCTTTTGTTTTTCTGCCTCTGGGTCTGTTTAATGCTTTCAGCCTGCATCTATTTAATTCTTGTTTTCATTTGGTTTTGTTATAATTTTGCTTTGTGTATTTATCTGAGTCACATACCCCATTTGGACCCTTGTTAAGCTGAGTATCTAAATAAACTGTTATTGTTAAAGTTGCACATATGTTTCCCTGGTCTCTATGGCTTAGTTGGCTGGGCCATCATCCTGTGCACCAAAAGGTGGAGAGGTTGATTCTCAGGAAGGGCACATACCTATGTAGCAGTTTCCACCCCCAGTCAGGATGTGCATGGGAGACAATCAGTCCATGTTCTGTCTCACATCGGTGTTTCTCTGTCTCTCTCATTATCTGTCTTTCTCTCTCTCTCCTTTCTTCTCTCTCTAAAATCAATAAGCGTACTCTTTTTTTAAAGCTGCACATGTGTATATTTGTGAATCACCTAAAAATAATGTGCCATACCTTTAAGGATTCTTTCTAGTCTTTTTAGGGCTTAGAATAAGGCCACCCAAAGACAGAGCTTTGGTTCCTCTTCCTCTTCTTCCATCTTTCCCTCTTCCTCCTTCTCCTTTTTTCTTCTTACTAAGCTATTATTTTAAAAATTATTGGGGGATATTATCTGCCAAACTGAATAATTTACCTATATTATCTTACTTCTTACAACCAGTATACAAGGTAGTTACACTTTCTTTTTTATTTTGCAAACAAAAAAAGCTGTTATACAGACAGGTTGTAACTTTTCCCATCCCTGGCTGTTTGACAGTAAAGCTCATGAACTTTACAGGTAGAAACTTGTGGACCAGCAATTTTGGACTTACCCTTGTAAAGAGTTGTACATTTAGTCTATTGTACTTTTTAAGACTAGAGGTCTCTGCTATGTTCATAACAATTTTATGAATGACTTTGTCAAATGACTTAATGACTTCCCAATATCCTGCCCTGAGGGTCAATGACTAAATATTGTTTATCTCTCAAGCCTCAAGAAAATATAACTACAGCCACAAAAATAAAATATTCAACCACAATGTGCTGTCTTTCCTGTAATAAAATGAAACCAGGAGCAAGAGCAAAAACAGCAAAGAATAGTTATTGGGGCAAATTAGAAAGGGCATTAGACACGCCTGAATTTGGTCCCCAGCCTTGTTAACTTCCATAAGTTACTTAATATTTTAAAGATTTATTTGCTAAAAAAAAACTATCTTATGAGTTCCACTATCTGCAAAGCTACTAAAAATACAGCACCTGGCTTGTTATTATTAAAGTAAATAATATTAAAATTTAGCACATGAGAGATTGCATGAGCATGATATGAATGAAGTAGTCAACGCAGGCTACTCTATGCAGCGGTGACAAACCTCCCCATTCAGTGGCTAACACTATGCAAGTTTATATTTGACTAACCCCGCATGTCTAACATGGACTGGCAGCAGTTTTTTACTCATTTTAACTGATGAGCCCAGGATGGCAGAGGCTCTTCTGGCATACTTGTCCAACTGCTGAGACAGAAAAAAGAAGCTATGGACAGTCATATGATGAATTTTAAAGTTTCCATGTGGATGCAATTAGTACACTTACATTCACTGGTCATTTAAATTAATCTCATTTACTTTACATTATTTAATATGAAGTCCATGGAGGGAATAGGAAGATATGGGTACTTGATAAACTGTGTATTAGCCGGGGTTTTCCAGAGAAACAGAAACAATAACATGTGTGTGTATGTGTGTTTGTATATATCTCTATCTATCTATCTATCTATCTATCTATCTATCTATCTATCTAGATATATACAAACACACATACACACATATATGTGTGTATGTCCAACTGCTGAGACAGAAAAAAGAAGCTACAGTCATATGATGAATTTTAAAGTTTCCATGTGGATGCAATTAGTACACTTACATTCACTGGTCATTTAAATTAATCTCATTTACTGTACATGATTTGATATGAAGTCCTTGGAGGGAGTAGGAAGATATGGGTACTTGATAAACTGTGTATTAGTCGGGGTTTTCCAGAGAAACAGAAACAATAACATGTGTGTACGTGTATGTGTGTTTGTGCATGTGTGCGTGTGTGTGTGTGTACATATATATATACACACAAGAGGGAAAGGGATGTATTTCCAGGCTAGCACTTAGAAAAAGTATTCCATTGTGCAGATTGATGGGTTGATCGTGTCCCTATCTTTCAGCTACCCACACTCTCCACATGCAACCTTTCCTTATTACAGGTGTTGGGCCCTCTATTTGCTGTGCAACAGATGGACTCTGCCTGTCTAGTTTATTGGCGGAAAGTGAATTTACTCCACCTCTCTTCTATCATGTCTTAACATACATTGCCATAACATATTTTTAAATGTCAATTACTTCTCTGCAAGGATATCTGTAAATTGTGTATTTGAAATACCATTTGCCTTAAGTAATCATCCTAATCTTATTTCTCCACAAGTAAAGGTTAAATATTCTCAAGAGTTGTTTCCCTAGGTTTTAGTTGTCCTTTCATTGTGTTTTTTGAAAGGCACAAAATAGTTTATGCACAAGCAACCTGGATTTCTTCCACAACCAGAGTCACTAACTGACTTCCCAATTAAAGAAAATAGAAACAGGAGTAGAGGACTCAGCAGGGGTGAAACTGAGGTCTCACTTTATTAGGTATAAGTGAGGTAGTTAACTAACTCCCTAACGCTCCAAGAAATTGCACAAAATCACTGGGGAACTCTTACCTCTTTCGTTACCTGCCCATTTAGATCTGCCAATCTGTTGTGCATGATGCCATACCCAGACATCTGTGATGACACTGGCTACTTCTAAGGCTTGTTAATACACACACATTTTAAACCATTAATTTTCCAAGCCTCTTTTATCTTTCTATTACAGGTTGAAGACTCTTGGGTCTTTCTGTTGATTATCATCATAGTAATTTAACTGTAGCAACCTTTCTCCTACAGATAAAATTAAGTCCAACATAGACCAGAATAAATAAAGATCAGAGCAGCTTACAGGATTGCAGAACTATTTCACCTATAAATCTTTGAATAAACTCAGGCAGTTCATGCACAGGTAGCAATAATGATAGAATTGAGGTCTTTGCATGACTCTCTTGGGCTAAGGTAATTTTTTTTTTAATTAAAGGAAATGTACATAGACTCTTATGCCATCTGCATTAAGGAAATGAATGGTCTGAATACCAGTTTCAGAATTTTCTATTTATGTCTTCCCACTGCTAGCAAAACTCCTTCTGACACAGCAAATATGATTATATCAGGTCAGCCTCCTTATTTGAAAATATTTGCATAACCTTTTTATAACTGTATTTTCCATGTATTTATGCAGGTGTATCTGGCACACAAAAGTTACATTTGTTCAGATTACTTAGTATATTTTGTAAGGTTTACTTACTAATTCCTAATACTGGGCAACTTACATTGGTATGTGAATAAATATCTCCATCTCTTCTGTGGGCTAATTACATCTCAGTATGTCCAAACTCCTTATGTCCTTAATCACTATTATTACCTATGTCAACATAACTCAATCTACTTTTCACTTTCTTCACAATGTAACATGGGCAACAATTGCTGCTTACCTTCCATAAACTACAATGGTAATTTTCTGTTGATCCTGAAGCAAATATACTTTGGCACATACTAGAAAAACTACAGCAATCAGATGTATATACCTTATGATAATGTCAGTGCCTTGATGGATATCTCATACAATTTCTTTCCATGTGCTCCGTGAAGATAGCCTTGGGGTAAACACTGTACACGGAAGTTAGATATGTGGTGCTATACTAATGGCACATACTGAGATGTCCTCTCAGACCTCTTTTCAAGGAGTAGCATTAGCTGACAGCCTTTAGCTATTAACAACGCAAGAGTCCATATCATTCTTTGAGCTGAAAACATACCATTCTTGGGTGGCCCTCAGCCAATAACAGAACAAGGTATTTATATAGGGTCTAGACACTTCTAATCAACATGGGGCTTCTTTGATGGCCACTTTTTCCTGGAGCTTCCTGTTGTTCTGGAAGAGCTTGGCCCAAAATTTATCATGCCCCTTGTTAGAGTACAGGCTTATGAATTCAGAGAATAAATGGAGTTATTGGAGTAAAACCAAAAGTTCATCAGTCAGGAACTATTTAAGTAAACCAGTATCCTTACTTTTCTGTTTCTAAAATCACACATATTCTTAGCGGGGCAAAATCTACCAGAGTAGCAAAAGAAGAAAAAGTTACTAGTTTTTGTCTGTTTTAATTTCACTGAAACACTCAGTTACAAGACAAAACAAATGTGTACTTTGTTTTTAATTATTTGCTTCTTTTGCATGGTGAATAAAAATTCATGTAAAGCTAAAACTAGAGATATACACATTATTTCCATTTGGAATTTTCAGAGTTCCAAAACCGATGCATTTTATGAATGATTCATACTAGTTTTCATGTTTACAATGGCTTCATTACAAAGATCATTTTTGAGAAGCTGTAAAATCTGACAGCTCCAGAAGTTTCATGACTCACTCTCAGACTCAGGATTCTGCAATGCCCTCAAAGATGTCTATCCTTTTGTTGTACTGGCGCCATGTAATACCTGGGGCTGTAGAAATGATGAATTTTATCCTTATGATTTGTGATTTGGTAACATCAAAAGGCACAGTTGACTTTCAGATAGGGAAGTAATCCAAATGGGCCTGACCTAATTACATGAACCCTTAAAAAAAAAAGTAAGGTGTTGTCTTCATCCGAGGAAAGAAGAGGAAGTCTTAGATATTAAGCAAGAGAAGGGTTCAGAGAACTATAGCTGGCTTGAAGATAGAGAGGGCCATGTGGTGGAAAATGGAGGCAGCTTTGAAGAGCTGAGAGTGGCCCCCCACTGGCCACAATCAAAGACAGAGACCTCAATTGTATAAGCGCAGGGAAGTCAATTCTAACAATGGCTAGAAGGAACTAAGGAACAGGTTTGTTCCAACAGCCTCCAGATGAGAACTTAGATCAGCAGGTGCCTTGATTTCAGCCTTGTGTTATTGGGAACAGAGAAATCAGTCATGCCAGGGATTTGCTTCCTACCTGCATACCTGTGTAGTTGTACTGACCCAAGTTTGTGATAACTTGTTATATAACAATAGGAACTAATGCAGTTACATTATTTCATGCTTTGGAAATAATAGAATTAGAAAAAAATGAACTCTGCCCATAATAAAATTTAAAATTTGCTATTTTTAATAGAAAAATAATTATTTATTTACACTGTTAATCTCATAACCTCAGGAAAACATCTTGTTTAAAGCTTTGATAGCAGAAAACCAATAATCTTACTGTAAATTTTGAAATTTGAATATAACATAAATGAAAAGTAAAACCTGTACATATAAGATGTGATCTGGATGAATGGCCAAGCATTTTACATGTTCTATTGAAAGTGTTAGAATGAAAGACAGTGGTGGAAGTATAAAAGGGCAGTTATCAGATTCAGAGTAAGAAATAGTGGAACATCTCTGACCCCATTTTTTTTAAGGGTAGGGTTTTCTGTAGGCATCTACCTGCTTCTGATCATTTTCTTTGGGTTTTGCAACAATCATCTCCCATAAACAGTGGTAATATGAATTAATACACCATATTGTTTATATCACAAAGTTATTTTTCTTTATATGACCTACTTTATTTGTGGTAATTTAGGAGTTTAAAAGTTATTGACAAAAGGTTTGGAATTTCAATATATAACTTACAAACTGTATAATTTACAATAATGTGTGAATAAAATAAATGAGTATTATTTTGGGTCTAGAAGATGATTTTTGAAAGGGTGTAACAGGAATATTGAAGCTTCTTCACTTTAAAGGGAAAAATTGATTCCATCAAGCAATAGCCAAAAGGAGTACTCATTTAGTAGTTGTGAGGAATTGAAACTTATTCTTAGCCATATAAGTAACATAATTTACTCTTGATTGAACATTTACATAACCATTCAGAGTCTCTAAAAAAATGAGTTGGATCACTTCAAATTACTCAGGAGGTTGTAGATATCAAAACCTCCTTCTGAGTTACATTCATTTATACCCTATTATTTTAAATAAATGAGGAAATAGTAGAAAATATATATGGAATTTCTATGTTGCCTTTGTTAATTTTTTTGTCTTTCATTTATATAATGTTTTTGGTGAGTAAGTTAACTAACTTAGTCTTTTAATAGAGTTATATTTATAGTGCTCTTTTATTTATTATTATTATGTTGATAATTCAGAAAGTATTTTCTTTCAAGACCATAATAAGTTGGAAGAACAATTTTATGTCATGAAAGTGAAGCCCCACTCCCACAGGAGAGGAAAGTCAGGTTGTGCAATGCAGTCAAGCAGACGAGAGCCCGTTTCAGCCATGCTGCTTACCACCCGCATTGACAGAGGCCACTGTCTTCCTTCACCTGACAGGTCTCCTTTCCTTCAGTGGGAAAAGCTACCTGCCTCAGTAGTTCTGAGAATCTGAATGATTAATGTAGAAAAAGGCACCCAGCAGGTAGTATTAGCTCAATAAATTCTCAATCCCTTGCCACCTTTCCCACCGGGCATTAATTATTTTATATTATCGTATATTTTAAATATATATTTATCAAAGTGAATAAAAATGGCAGGTTGTATGTGTATGTTATATATTTTATTAAACTTATTTCTCATGCTCTATTATATTTTAACATAAAAGTATACCATGCATATGGTGTGGAATGTTAGAGAGTTATTATATATATATGAACTCATGATTTAATCACACATAAAAAGTATATAGAGTCATTCATTTATAAAAGCAACTTAAATTAATTGGCATTACAATTTTAGAAGCAAAATTTGTTTTGTTGGTACTTACATCAACTTTCAAATTTTATTATGTAAATCTGTATGTTTATGCTAGAACACTTTCTTTTCAGTTGAATAGGCAATGTTGATCTTATTCCTATTGTTGACCTGGGTGCACCTCTGCTGAGTGTGGGTAAATGCATGTGCTTCATTATAATATGAATATGGCTGTTATGTGAAAAGTTCCATATTAGAAAATAGAGACATTTATATTTTGCTACCTAGTAGAAAGCCAGAATGCTATGCAGATAGATAGACAGAGAGATGATAGATGATAGATAGATAGATAGATAGATGATAGAAAGGCAGATAAATAGATATAATGATGATATTGGATGAGATTTATGTTAGTAAATATTTCCTTATTAAACAAAGTCCATAGGCTTAGTGTATGTGTGTGTGTGTATATATATATATACACACATATATATATACACACATTATATATATATATATATAATGTGTATTATATATGTGTGTATATATATACATTATATATATAATGTGTATTTTATATATATATATATATATATATATAATTTCTGAACCTCACAGAAATTCCATGAGAAAGATTTTTTTCCACATTTCATAGTATAACAACTAATTTATAAATTCAAGAATAGAAGGAAGATCAACTCTGCCTGGCCACAAATCCCATCATATTTTCTCATATAATAAACTGTCTTCAGTATATTCTGTTGAAGAAAGGCAATGTGTTCTTGCAATATCTTTCTAAGGACTATCTCAGGGAAGGTTACCAACATGAACCAACAATAGTAAGTTACTTGAAAAAAGAACAGAGTACAATTAATTTGATTTATGTGAAAGTATAGAATAGACGAGCAGTATTTTAGAATGTTTTACCCTTTAACCACCTTTTATGAGGGAAATGATTCAAAATAAGGTTTGTTTTGGACTTGGTAGTTGGTGGATATTTAACAGAACATATGGTCTGTCAGAAGTTACTACTTCAGATGGAATCTAGTGGTAAATTTATAGTAATGCAAAGAGTATGTAAAGAAAGTTGTGATAGGAAAATAATTTGATGAGTAGCTATATTAGAAAATGGATTTGAACACTATAGTTTTGAATTTGTATTAAAAATGGGGAATGTCTGAACTGATTGAAGGAAAATAAGGCTTACAAAAAAACTGATTAAAAAGACATTTTAGTAGTCAATAATGACGTGGGGCTTCACCAGAGATTACTTTGTTGAAAGAAAGGGATATTATATTTGGGAAGCACAGACTGATCATATTTAGCCAAAGACTGATATAAAATACTGATTTGCCTTTGCTAATTAAGCAAATGATTAAATTGCATTCATTTTTACACCTATTAGTTTGAAAGTATATGAATCTATTTTATATGTTTATAATATTTCCTAAAGGGAAACATGTCCAATTAAGCATAAAAAAAGAATGGAGAAGTTGAAAACATTATATACATGAAAACATGTATATAAACTCCATATTATACCTCCTCATTAGCAAAACTTGGGAAGGAGAAGATCCCCAACTGTTAATGCTTTATGTGTTTATTCTATACTAGACAGCAGAATCTTATTTCAAAAAGTCATGCCTTGGATCCTTGTATCACCAGATACCCCTAAAACTATTTCTACATGTATACTTTTAATATGGGCACAACAGCAGAGTGTTTAAGTAAATAGACTCTGACTCCAGAATGCCTGATGTGGCCCCTTTGGCCCACATCGCTATGTCATGGGCAAATTATCTAACCTCCCAGAACTTCTGCTCCAGCCATGAATAAAGGGTAATAATAGTAATTTTCTTATTTCGATGCTATTAAAATCAAGTTGTAAATGCTGTAGAGTGTTTACCCATTTTCTGACACAGATTGAACACATTCATGCACACACATACATGTATGTTACTATTAGTTAAATCTTTCTTTCTTCCTCTCAGTACCTTAAACTTATCTCCTCTCTTGCCTTCAAATGAATTATATTGGCAAGATCTCATTGAGAATATAGAACTCATACAGTGTGTAGAGACCTATACATTCAATTAGTATCCATAGGCATAACTAACTCTAAATGATAAGGCATGGAACCCAGGTTCCGTTCACTATGGGGAGTGGTGATGGTGACCCTCAGCACTGCGGCTAAGAAGGAAGTTTCACTACAGCAGGTGTCCTATTCTGCTTTAGTTTTTCTTAGTTACATCATTAGGTCTAAGGAGAGCTGCTCACTTGTTGCTTCCAGACTCAAGAATGCTGTTTTTTTGCTCTAAACTATATTTGTTAAGTATGGTGTCTTCATTAATCTGTTTCCAAAGAAAGAACTAGTTCCTCCATATGCCATAGGAATTTACCAATTGCTGGCCACTGATTTGACAACAAAGTTGTCTCCCTGCATTCATCAGATGGCTTTAAAATAATACATATAAAATCACGTGATATGGAAAGTTAAATGATTTTTTTTAAACTGTAGAAAGACATTTTAGTGTTTATATTATATGGGTTTTGCCAATGTTAGTCTTCTGCAACACTTTTCTTTCTATCATTGAAATTTCACCTCTTAATGATTTTGCAAGTGGTTTGTTAAGACATCAGTCCAATGTTCTCTATGAAAGTAACATTTCTTTCTTCTATGAAAAAAGGAAGAGAAACAGGATATCTAATAAAAAATAATAAATTTGACTTTTATTTTCTGGATGAGAATATGTTCTTACAAATAGAATTTGAAGAGGGCTTTCATTTTCCCTCCAGACTGGCAATATAAAGACCTGAATTTCAGAAAAAGAAGATGCCTCTCAATTAGCCAAAGCCAATTTTTTAAGGAAAAGATATTCTTGAATATCTGAGGGTTTTCTATTACTTATCTACTTTCTTCAGAAATAAATATACTGAGCATACTTTTTAAAAAATGATTTAAGTGAGACTTATTTTTAAAAACATCTTCAATTCCTTTCTCTGAGGAATTCTGCATTTAAAGGAATTTTTTAACAATATACAGTATTCTATTGTTAATGCCATTTACTTGGAATTAAAAAAAAGACAATGAAGCATGAGATAACCAATTGAAGGGCATTAGTATTAAAAATGTACACTTACAATACTCATAAACTATTCAGTGTTGTTTTCTCCTTATCAGTAGGTAATTCTAATACATCTTAGGAACTATAAACACTGCCTCAGGGTCTTGTCTACAGAGGCCAGCCTGCATTTATGTACCAGTAGAACTTATGAATCAAAGGAGAAATCTGAACTCATGCCAAGAGATTTCTAAAAAGTCAAAGTATTTTTATACACTCCTTCTGGAACAAAGACTCAATACTGTACTGTGTACTTAAAGTTGGACAACAGAATTCTGTCTCTCTACCTCTCATTTCATACCTCTGTCCCAATCAGCACTGTGACTGACTGCCACCATAAAGCATTAGGTGTCTGTTGTAAAGAATTTCTATTTTCAGAAAATCACAGATGGAAAAGCAGAGTCTTGTATCTTCTTGTAATACTTCTCTGCTGTTTTTCCTACGTATTTCCATCTTCCCCCAAACCCTCAATCCCTTGATTTGTTTTCCCTCCTTCCTGCACTCCCTGCCATGAGAGTGAAGACCTCATTCATCTATAATTTTATTAAATTTTACCAATGCCAACTTCTTTGCTCTCCTGTGTTTTACCACATGAAATGGCAAAACAGTGACACATTAATTATTCAAACTCTCAGCCATTTGGCTGGTGGAATGCAAACTCATTATCTCCAGTTCATACTGGGCACATTCAGTAATCCCTGGAAACGTTTCATAATTTCTCCCTTTAGTTGTTTTCATTCTCTATTCAGCTCTCTATCTGTTCTCTATAACTGATGGTAACTGGCATATTAATATTCTCAAGTAAATACAAATCAGTATGTACAAAAATAATTGTTCACATTAATTTAACACTAAATTGACATTTGTTGCCACTTATATGAAGATGGTATTAGTCTTCCCATATTGTCCTGGATCAAGCACCCTGATATTCGACCAGTTTCTGCTTGGACTTTCACACACGACTACTGCTCTAGGTGTTTTACAGTCTTGTTCCTCAGTGTGTGCTGTTTGTACCACATCCTTCTGAGGGTGGTTTATGTCCAATCACTCTGCCTTCTGGGAGACATGCCAGCTCTGGTTCTCTCTTATTTGTCTATGTCAAGGCACATAATAAATATTAGATCTCCCTTTTTATCAATTTGGGATCCATGGAAAACTTGACCTAAGGAAGCCAGACCATCATCTTATGGCTTAGTATGTGCTATCTCTGTTTCTGAGCCAGAGTTTGTAGTCAACATGAAATGCAAATCTAACATTCACAAAGAGCCTTAGATATGGCATCAAAAAAACCTCATTCATTCTACCACTGCCCCCAGTCTACAAAATTCTGAGCTTATTGGTATAGATTCCTTTGATACAGGGTGTATGCAGTCATTTCCTTGCATCTCATCTCCAACTCTGAAGAAGTCCACAGCTCCTCTCTCCACATTAGAGGAATATGTGTGTCCTGGGTTGTTGAGGCAAGATCTCTACATGAAAAGAAGATATCAGAGGTCAAATTTTTCTCCTGACCCAATGATCAACAGTTGAAAGGTTTATTATCATCAAATACTTCTCCAGTTGACAAGAAAACAGATACTATTCAATATGATGCTTACACGACTGCCTCCCTCTGGCTCATTGGCACTACTTCTTAATGGTGCTTCCTCAGACCAAGGGTTCAACTTTCTGGATTCACACCCCTGCTTCTTCTCCACTTCCCCATGCATAACATATTTAATCCTGTCAAGTGTTTTAGAAAAATGACTCTGTTATATGATGATAGAATCTTACATTTAGCCTTTGGCTTTTTTACTACATATACAAACGTGTATCTTTTGCTTTCCTATTACACAGCTGAAACCTTAGATATGGCTGTGTGCTTTCAAATGTTCTAGCTGTCTTGTTATATGATTATATGATTATTATTATATGATTATCTCTTATACACCCCTCAGGTATTAACATAATATATCTTCATTAAAAAGATGTTTCCACTTCTCTCAGACAGGACTAAATGGCATTTTGGAAGGAGTTCTCATTGTGATGTTACCCCTTCATAGCAATACTTACCAAATTGACAGCATCAATTCTTCATCTCTCTGTGTCTCTTTTCCAGCACCCCATAGGTGGCTTGCAAGCAGAGGCTATGGGATTTTCTTCCTTGTATTTTCTTCCTTCCTTTTCTTCCTTGTATACTAAAATTAAAGGCAGGATTTAGCACAGAGTCCTCTACTGTATACATTTTGAAATGCAGCTGAACATTCACTCTTAGACTTGAGTAATCTCATTAAATTTGGAAGTGTGGTAGCTCTTTAACTCTCTGGCGTATCTGTGGAACCTCTTCTCTTATCCTAAGTATTAGAGAAAAGTTGTGAATATTCTCTTATTGGTATTTTTGTACAACCAAAGTGTTAAATGTTATCTAAAATGGTACATTAAACAACATGGTATCTATTGACTTAAATAAGTAATCTAAAAATATTTTGGATCTCACCATAAACAACTTTCCTTACTGTTAACAGCATTTGATGAAAGCACATCAAAAATACACTTGGCTGCATAGAACAAAGTGACAGTCTAATTTTAGGTCTCAAAATACACTTATAATAATGTATTTGCAAAGGAATTTTTGGATCCCTTAAGGTTTAGTATGTAAAAATAATTTGATAGTTGTGAATTTAAATATCAGTGTTGTACCCTGAGGCTTGTTTGTAATATCTATGTTAAAATGTGTAAGTCTAAATTGAGGAAATGATAGAATAAAGCCCTAACTATTTTTGATATGGATTGTATCTATAAATAAAATTCATCAAGATATTAGCCAATCAATATACATATATAAATAAACAGAATCAGATACTAAGAGGCATTGAAAATCTTTCCCTCCTCTAATGTTCTAGGCACAAAAATAATGTTTCAAAGGCATTCTAAAATTACTTTGTCTTCAGTCCAGTATATTAATTTCTATTTTTGGTCTGTAATGCAGAATTTACCAGAGTCATAACTATCAGCTCATTAATATAAGCTGTCCTTGAACTATAGAGAAGGCC
>PVKM010031542.1:0-16777 GCA_004027735.1 Carollia perspicillata | reverse complement strand
CTTATTTGCTCAGGATGCATTTGGAAGATTTCTAGGAGTATGTAGTGAACATGATTTTCACTCCAAAAAAATGACATGAAGGTGGCCTCTCGCACCTTCTCTGGAGTTAGAGAACTGCCAATGTGCTTCCACCCACCTGTGGTCCAGAGATGCTCAGAATCCAGGTGGTGTGGGGTAGCAGGGACGGGAGCTGTCCGTTTCAAAATGGTGGCTCACCGCCGCCATGTGAACTTGAGCGCCAGGTCCTTGCCCACGCCGAGCTTCCTTGCCCAGTGTCTGGGCACCGTGGGCACAAGACTCAGACTTCCCTTGCTGAGGCCCAGCTGCCTCCTCCCCATCCTGTGTAGGGGGCAGCAAGCTGGTCCCTCCACTCTTGAGACAACCTTCAGCAGGTCCTCACACTTCAAAAACAAAAGCTGGGAACAGTCTTGGCTTCAGGAAGATTCTGTTTTCAGTGAGGAAAGCATCCCTAAAGTGAGGAGTGCACAAGCCTGTCCCCCTTTTCTTGGAATGAGAGGGGAAAGGGCATCACAAATAAAAAACAGACGTACCAATCAGTACCTTGGATAATGTAGTGTTCGGAAAACTTGAGAGAATGAGCTGTATGCCGCAGACTACCTTTGAGGTGTTGGAGTACCACCATCAGAATCACCCAGGGACCTGGTAAAGCAGACCGTGGGGGGCGGGGCGCTAATTTGCATGTCCTTCAAGTTTCTGGGCGGGGCTGCGGCTGCTCTCTGGAGATCCCTCCTTCAGCCACTGACTGCTTCAGCAGGTACTAGCATACCAGCAAACTCGATCAGCACATCCTTTTAGAAGATATTTAGTGTACTTAAACACGTGGTTGAAATGAATGTAAAAGTTTAGAAATCTAGAAAGACACGATTAAAATAATGAAGTCAGACCTGACTTCATGGCCCCAAGCATCCGCACAAGAGGAAAATTGGGAAAATTTGGTTTTCTAAGAAATACCAAATATCCAAACCTTAAGGAAAATGCAGACTTTTCTTTTCAACCAGTTGCTCTCCGCTCATATCGGCACAGTTGGCGTGTGCATATAAACTGTGGTGGATGCTAATGTGGTGAGGACCAGTGACGCGTGTCTGACATTACTAGGTACCCCCTTTCTTTGAATGACATCATAGTCTACTGCCGTAGGCCCAGGAACGGTGTTCAGTGAAACATATTTTTGTTAGTGTATTTTCATTTTGACTGCACAGATAAGGTCCCCAGTTTGGGACTGTCTGAAGCGATTTCTTTTTATTTTTCCTGTCAGCCAGCACATGGCCTAGCCTTGCCCAGCCTCTGCTGTCAATTAATATTTTAAGGGGGGGAGGGTCAAGGAGAAAGAGAACTGATTTTCAGTGAATATTAAGCCAAAGAAGAAAGATAAATATATAATCATAGAATATGTGTCAAAACAAATTTTATATTCACTGTATGAAACTGTTTCTCTTTTTGTTCCTTTGCTGGCAGAGAACATTTTGCATTTAAAACAATGTTATATATTGATTTTTTTTTGGGGGGGAGAGAGAGACACATGGATTTGTTGTCCCACTTGTTTATGCGTTCACTGGCTGATTCTAATACTGTCCTGACCGGGGCTCTAGCCCGCAACCTTGATGTATCCAGACGACGCTCTAACCAGCTGAGCTACCCTGCCAGGACTAGCGAACATATGGAAAATTTACCTTCATCACAGTTGGCATGTGCATAGGTGTGTAAGCTGGGGTTGTGTGTCCAAGCGACCTGTTAGATAGGTAAGAGCTGCCGAGCTCACAGCTCAATTTCTTGTTTTTGTTTTTAATAAGAAAGAGCACTTTGATATTCACATGAGTGAATTTGGTTGTTCTCTTTGAAGACACACCATGGGTATTGGTCGTCTCTTCTCAGTCTGGAATTATTTCAGGAAAAGAAAACCTTCCAGTCACCTATAGAAGACGCACAAATACATAGGTGTACCGTATGCTGAGCTTACAACACTTGCCCACATCAGACCACATCTGCCCACGGCCACGGCAACTTCGTATGGCCCAAGGATAGACTGATTGTTCACAAACAAGGACAGCTGGCCTTTTTCCATGCATACATTTCTTAAAATCCTTAAATACCATCTGGATTGTATTTAGACAGGATAGTTCCACCTGACAGTTCTCTACACGCAACAGCTTCTCCCTTACCCACTCTGTTTTTGCGATGCCTTGCCACAGTGTCACATGGCTGCTAATGGGCAGCGTTGGCGGCTCCAAGAACAGGAAACTATGTTTGCTTCTGCCCAGTCAGTCGGGACCTAACTGAGCTGTTTTTACACAAAACCCTTTCTCTTTCCCTCCTCCTAGGGCTGTGTCTGTAAGGACAAAGGCCTGTGCTCCTGTGATGGGACCAAAGGAGAGAAGGTAAGAATAAAACCTTAATTCTTACCTTCATTCTGCTGCTTTTCTCTGTGGAGCTCATCCAAGAATTCATGCTGTGCTCTCATTGACAACAGAAAGATTAGCAGTATGTTATTACATTTCCCAAATCCAATGGTAAAGTAATTGTATGTAAACATTAACCTGACCACCCCTGCCCCGCCCCACAAAAAAGGACTTCCAGGAAGCTTCAGGTGCCTTGTGTAAATACTGGCAGTTATTTTAAACTATCTTGGCCTGTAAAGAAAAAAAGCAAGTTAGCGAAAAAGAAAGTTTATGTATACCCTATTTACAATGTTGCTAAACACGAGAGAACAACTGAAAATAACTTGATTCACTTGCTTGGACGTAAACCTTGAAATCTTCAAATATTTTCCTGCAGCGTTGATGCAGGCGCGCCCCCTGGTGGAAGCATCTTGTAGCAGCGCTCTAGTTGAGGTACAAGTTTAGCAGAGGGAAGTGGCTGCATTGCCCAATTCCAGAAAAAAAAGGACTACCCTGAAATCTCATTAATTCGCTTCATTAACTTGCAATTTGTGATAATGAAGACACAGGCTGAACTGCAGTGTTGTCTTTGTTTGCAAAACCTTTTCCTCAGTACACTAATGATTTGCTTCACAATATTGAAAGGTGACTGCTTAAAAATATTTTTAAAAGAAAATATTTTAAGCTCTTTAGAAAAAATAATTTACATACATTTATATGCCAGTTATAATAGCTATCATTATATTTATTTTAAATTATTTTAAAATTCATGCGTAGTTTGATTTAGGGTTTTTTTTCCCCAGAAGTTATTGATATAGCATATTCAGAGCCACGTTGGAAAGCTGTGATGCCTTCTTGCATGCAAGAAGCACTATTGAATCCCTACTATGTGCAAGATGCTATTCTAGGATGTGTGAAGGCACTTGAGTATTGAGAGGAATCTAGCAAATTCTTTTATTTCTTTTTTTATTGCGTATGTGTACTCTGACTTCCTCTCAAAATTTAGCTTGCCAATTGTATAACTACATTGACTGAATCAAGTGGTGGCCTTTACTGTTAAAGGGTCCACGTCCGTGGGACAATTCTGTGTTGGCAGGACCATGTCACTCTTTGGGCCTCAATTACTTTCACTCCCTTGTTACTAGGGGCTTTCCCATGATATCGCCTCACTCTTTCTAAATCACTGTTTAGCTCACACTGGATATTTATGCCACCCTTGATATCTGTGCTGCATCTCCTCCACGAATATCAGGCGGAATTACTAACCCCTGAGTAACCAAGGGAGCACTGAAACCCACAGGCTTCCTGTTGTCCTTGTCCGTCGACAGGGCAGGTCTGCACACTCCCAGACACACTCCTGTGCCTCAGCCTCACTCTCTCCATCTCCCACAAACACACTCCACGGACCTAGAATTTCCCAACGGGGTCTCCCCTCCATTCCCGATTTCCCCCATCAGTCCCTGGTCTGTACAGCTCTGCCACTTAGGGAATGGTGTTCACAGACCAAGAACTGCACTTCCCAGCCTGTGGACAAGTGCTAAGAGCAGGCAGCTTTTCAGTTACTGATACACTCGCGGCCAAGGGCTAAATTAGTTTACATCTAGCGGGAAAAGATGTGCAAAACGTTATCAAGTCATTAAAGAGAAACTGCACAATGGTGAAGGCCGTGTATGTTGTTGAACAGCCTCTGTTCTGTGTGTTCCTTGTCTTGCTTTGGTTTTAATAGGGGGAGAAAGGTTTTCCAGGACCCCCTGGGTCTCCCGGCCAGAAGGGATTCCCAGGTCCCGAAGGCTCACCTGGACCACAGGGACCCAAGGTACGTCAGCCTGTAAGGTTGAGGCATGCTCAGTCCACCTAATCTTTACACCTACCCCTGTGCTGCTGAGAACACACGGAGAATTCCACCTACCCACCCCCACCCCCTGCTCTGGGTGGATCGGAGGGTGCCTCAGCCAGCGCCTGCTTGCTCTCACAGCTGCATCCTATTCCAAGACCACCATCACGAATGATCGTGATTATGTCCCAGTCCCCTGCTCAGCGTTCTCCTCCTCCCCAAACTCTACAGCTGCTACACCTGCACTGGCCTCTACCTTCTTTTCTTCTTCACTGAAGGACGAGTCCCTTTCACCTTCTGTTGGGGAGCAGCCCGCCCACCGGCATGCTGTTGGGTCCCGATAGTACCAGCCCTCTTCTCACATCATCATAAATAAGAAAACATCCTGACCCTCTCGGGAATGAGGAAAAAAGCTTCTGGACCATAGAGCTTTCACACCCAGGGGCCTAGTTAAAACTGTATCCATTTAAGGTTATTATTCTCCAAGAAACAGGGCCTGGACACTGTGTTCTTTGTGTGCCCAGAGCAAGTTTATCTCTGGCTGAGGCAGTCTGTACTTCGCGGTTTGTTTATCTGGGTGTGGCAGGTATGTTTTGTTAGTCCCGTATTTCTCTTATCAGACCTCGCCAGCTGTCTGGCTACCGTGGGGTTTTACAGCAGAACTTTCAGACACTAAAGTGAACTGACTCATCATTGCATCTGGTCAAAATGCAGATTTGGAATCCATCAGTCTGGGAGGTGGGGGCCCAGGGACTCCGCTTTTCTAACAAGGTCCTGGACCGTGCTAATGTTAGACTCTTCCTTAGAATAGCAAGGGTTCGAATGCAAGTCTTTTCATCCTTACTGGTAAGTATTTTAGCTCCAATGAGACAAGCAAGTACCTGAACCATGTTAACAGCGAAATAATCACAAGGGCAACGCTGGCGTGCCAATAAAACTGGGGCCTTTAATTTATTGGTTTTGGTGCCAAATGATTTTCTTGGTGCTGACTTCTCTTTTTCCGCTTGGACCTAGGGCTCTCGAGGACTGCCAGGCCCCACTGGTCCCAAAGGTGTCAGGGTGAGTCGTCCAACCCACCCACCCTGACTGTTTGATGATTTCTGTTTTGAAAAAAAGAACTCCGTGCTGTAGTAGTTATACAGATGTCGAAGTTTAAAGACAGGTAAAATTCATCGATAACGGTAGAAGGTGAAACAGTGGTGACCAGGTGGGAGTGGTATGAGTTGATGGGTAAGCAGGAAAGAACCACGTGGAGTGCTCTTCTGTGTCTGGTCTGGTCAGAGTGCTGAGAACACCGATGTGTGCACACCCACACACCGGTCTTCATGAAAGATTGGAGCACGAGGCTATAATCACATTATACCTTTCAAGTCTACCCCCCCAAAATCCACTCATCCTACTCACCTCTTTTTAAAACTAATAGAAGTGTGAGATTTACAAAAGCTCGTCAAACCTTGTGTGTGCGTGCGTGTGTGTGTGTGTGTGTGTGTGTTTCAGATAGTGTTGAGCCACTCCCAATTATAGCTGCAGGGTGGGGTTATGGGCGTGGTAGATGATTTGCTGTGTATACGTGGAACATTTTTAAAGTGTTTGTTCTCGCCACCCTACCCCTTTTCTTTGTCTTTAGGGAATAGTGGGATTACCAGGATTTTCAGGTCCTCCTGGACTTCCAGTAAGTAATGGGGGAAAAAATGTGTAACGGAAAACATGAAAAGTAGGCTCATTTTAGTAAAGGCGTTGAGTCAACAGCACAAGGAAATGGGTATTGGCAAACTTGCTGCTTGACGAAAGGGGCCTGGTGGAACAGCACAGTGTGCTGGAGCGTAGATTGGTGGGTCAAAAAAAAAGCAATTGCATGGCCCGGAAAACCAGAATAGGATAGGGTAGGATGGGTTAGAATAGGATAGGACTGGATAGGATAATACAGCAGAGGAAAAGGATGGAATAGAATAAAAGAACAGAGTAGAACAACTGTTTAACAACATATAATCAGTTTTAAAATAGTTACATCTGTGCACATTTCTCTCTTCTTTTTCCTTTCCTTTCCCCCAGCTTCAAACAGGATGTTAAGGGGTTTCACATTACAGAGAAAGGCCTTCTGTTTTATTTAAAATAGTTGTATTTCACTGCTTTGTTTTAAGTGACCCATTTTCTTTGCTAGGGTTTTTCTTTAAATCGTTTTCTGAAATAAGCACAGTTACCACTCAATTGTTTGAGTCACCATGTATGTTTCAGTAAGTGTCTCAGGTAGCCCCCCTCCTCCCTCACCTGGCTTCCTCACTGTTCCCACCTGGTCCCAGGGCCTGGTCCTACGTCTCCTTTTCGAACCTTGCTCTGTTTCCAGGGAACCCCAGGCTACCCCGGACCTTACGGCCTCCCAGGTTTACCAGGATGCAACGGCTCTAAGGTAATGTACTCCTTACCCAGGAGATGATTGGCGGGTGTTTTGCGGCAAGAATCAGTTAGGACGAAGCAGTAAGGAGACAGGAAGGACTTCCCTGGAACCACCCCTTCAGCCAGAAGCAGCCGTACGTGTCTTCAGAGCAGAGGTGTGATGTTGGGACCGGACACCTGCCCGTGTCCTCTCTTCCTGTGCCTCGGCTGCTGATGGTCTTTTGAGGAAGTTCTCTCGGGTTATCTCACGGAGAGATAGCTGGTTATTTTTATGTGAGGGCGTAAGGGCATACGAATTGGAAACTCAAGCTTGGAATGCAAAATATGTCTTTGGAAAAGAAGGACAGAGATTCTGTTTGTTTTCTTTTTCTTTTTTTTTTAATTGTTGTTCTATTACAGTGGTCCCAGTGTTCTCCCGCTGCTCTCCCCTGCCCCACCCCCACCCCCACAGTCAGTCCCCACCCTTCCGTCCATGTCCTCGGGTCATTTACGGACTGAGCCTTCGGATGGTCACTCCTCCTATTGTCCCCTGACTGCACTCTCTCCTCCCTGGAATGGTGGCCCAGAAAGGACTAGCTACTGATGTTTCAAGGAAACGGCAATTAAAAAGTTTTTGGCACAATTAGACCTTCGCCATTTATGCACAATTTGAGAAACGATAGATTTTAATCTTGTTTTCAATTAAGATAATGGTTTTCTGGCCTTCAGCCTCGTGACCCAGTAGCCATACGGAACATAATTATTTTGCCTAGATTTACCCCTGCAGGGTTGGAAGAGAGAAAGAAGGAAAGTAGCTCCACAGACAGTGTTAGAAGAGCTGAGAAGAATGACCAGCTTTATTTGTTCTTTCTTCCAGGGTGAGCGGGGGTTTCCAGGATTCCCAGGGACACCAGGCTACCCAGGGGTCCCGGTAGGTCTGCACTTCTAACTCTCCGTCAAAAACATAAGAGTAAAATGTCAGTGGTTTATTCCAAAAGGACCACATACTGAGATCTATCATGGGGATGTCTGGGGCCACCAACAGCAAACATTCAACTGATAGCTGAAGAGCAAATGAACAAATGACTCAGGAGTTCGGGCTTGCCCTTGGACACTCTTTTTGCTTTGAAGGCATAAAAGCGAGCTGTGTCCTAGGCAGAGGAGCGACTGGGGGGGGGGGGGGTCACTCAGGAAGTGAGAGTGCAGAGGACGCCTTAGGGCCAGGACTTAAGTCTGTGACCAGGAGAAAGAGCCGATACAGCAGGAGCCCAGGAGGCGTGTCTTACGGAAGCCGGGAGAGACGGGGTTCAAATTATACATTTAAAGTCTACCCCCACCCCCAGAAGTCCAAAACAATCTTACTCGCCTTTTTAAAAAATTAATGGAAATGTAAGATTTACAAAAGTTTGTCAAATCTTTTTGTGTGTGTTTCGAATAGTGTTTAGCCACTCCCAGTTATAGCCGCAGGATGGAGTTATGGGCCTGGTCGGTGATTTTCTGTTTAGAGGCTGAACATTTTGAAAGTGTTTTTCTGGCCACTCTTTCTTGGAGCGGGGCGGCAGACAGCTGCCCAAGGCTGCTGAGAAGTCCAGGAAGACGAGAACTGGCATTTTTGTCATCCCCTTTAGCGATGTCAAAGTCATGGCCGACCTTGGCAAGGGAGAGGTCCATGAGGGCAAGAGGCAGAAGGCAGACGTGGGACTGAAGCATGAGTGGGAGAGGGACAGGACAAGAAGTCCGCGGGTGACATGGAGAGGAGACTGAGCAGTGAGGGGGGTGGCGGGGGCAGTGACTTCACTGCAAGTACACGGTGGGGGCAGGGCAGCAGCGAGGAGGCTATCGTTTACTTGGTCTGTGTCTGGTTGTTAATACGCCACTGCTTTTTCCTAGGGTGCTGTGGGTTTGAAAGGAGAAAAGGTAAGTCATTTGTGGCCTGTTACTATTATTGAAAATCTGTCATCATATGTATGAAAGGGGCTTCTTTTAAATAATAAGATATACACAATTACGAATGAGATTTCATCATTAATCCAGAGACCATTACAATTGGGACATGATATTTATCTCTGTTGAACAGTGTCTTATAGCTCTTGTCATGAATATGTCTTTAAAACATACAAGTTGTGTTTTATCCTCTAAGGAAGTAGAGTCTAGGAGAAGAGACCTGGCCTCGTGGCCTGGGCCCCGCAGCCCAGGTCAGGAATTGCCACGGACCCTGGCATCTTGGGAAACGCTTTATCCTCCTTACGTCTTCCTTCCTTCCTTCCACAGTCAACTATTAATTTTAGAAAATATGAAAATGCTTTGAATCCTTCAAAATGGAATTGCTACAAAACAACAAACAATTTCTCTAAGTATATACCCTGGTGTCAACAAAAGAACATTCATACCTAAAGGAAAGTTTTATGAGAGGTTATTTGAGGTGAATATTTTGAGGACATGCCCGAAAGCAAGCTCTCAAAAGATTGAGAAAAGGCTGCAGAGGCGAATTTGCAGTTCCTTCTAAGACTTTAGAACCCAAAGAGAACACCTAAGGAAGGTACATGGAACCCCCTGGTGGTAGATTAAGGCGGTGGGAGAAAGCAAAGCGGGGACATCTCTAGGGCTGGACAAAAAGCTAAATGGACAAACATGTCCTTCCTTTGCACTGGTGGGTACAGGGCGGTCAACGTTTCCAGCGCAGAGCAATGTAGGCGGGGTGAGGGGGTGGGGCACGATAACAATGAAGGGTTCTGGGGCCTCGTGATCTGGTGTCCCGAGTGGTCTAGAAAAGAAAATGACCCTGACATTTCAAAGGTATATTGTCTTAGATGCGTGAGAGCAGGTAACAGGGCTCACTGAGGGCCCTTTGTTAAGGAACCTACAGGCCTGGGCGGTGGCTCCTCGCCATGACTTGCCCAGTTCGGAATTTTTTTCAGACCATCCTGTGTGGGTACTTTTGGTCACTGAGCTGGTCAGCCCCGCCATGGGGACCCCAGAGCTTACCAGGTTTATTACAGAGCCCTTTCATCATTGACGCTGGAAAGCACCTTTTTCCTGGAAGTGGCATGACCTTGAATAAGCACTTAAAAGGAGTTTGAAAATACAACATCTATGATGTTCGATGCACTTCATTTTCAAGGGTGCCCCTGCCGAAGGAGAAGACAGGCAACTTGATGGAAGAGGTGACCCCGGGTTGCCAGGGGCTCCAGGATTACAGGTACGAGCACTTCAGAGAAGAGTCCTACCTCTCTCAGTCCCTCCCTCTCTGTCGTCCCACTCTCTGTCTCTCTGTCTCTGTCCCTATGTGTGCTCTTCCCACGTTTTTTTCCCTCTTTCTCTCCCTCTTTCTCCTTCTTCTTCTCTGCCTGCAACTCTGTTGCTTTGTCTTTTTCTCCTCCCTCTTTGTCCCTATAAGTCTTTCTCACTCTCCTAGAACATTTTAAATATAACATTCATGTGTCTTCTACTTACATACCCACTGTATTTCATTGTACAGCATTCACCTTATGATAAGAAAGTACCTAAAGCTGATGTACAAAGTTGATTTATGTGTATGCCCTTCCATCTCTTCTTAAGTCTCAGTGACCCAAGCTCTCCTAAAGCTCGGGGAGAATCTCCAAGGAACAGTTAGGTTCCACTTCTTCCGTATTTGTGAGAATCAAGGCTAAGTCTGTACGGTACATCGAACACAATTTAAAACTGTCATGTTAAGTAACAGCTCTGTTGTGAAGTTTGCGTGGTAGTCAATAACAGGGTTTTACTTTAAACGCATCTTTCTCTGTGGACTAGTCTGCTTTCTGATCTCTGTGCACGTAGCCCGGGGATCCAGAATGGCTACAAAGAAATGTAACTATTGGGGGGGTGTGTGGCTCGTGTGCTTTATTTGATCTTCTGGTAGCCATAAGTCACAGGAACTAACTTTCAGGCTCATTAACCAGAAATCTGTGAACTTCGTTCAGAAGTAAATACAGAAATTCTGGGGCAGAGATTAGCAATGGTCTGCGTGAGTCGGGCCGTGTCAGTTAAGGTGGCTGGACCCCTCCGCAGCTGTGGAACTGCAGAAGGGCGCAATGAGGAGCCTTCCTTGGCTTCTGAGAAGATACAGAACATCAAGGCTCTTGGGTTTTACTGAGGACATGCTAAGGACCAGATGCTAAAGCGGGGAACAGAGTAAGAGAAGATGGTCACAATCTGGGCGAGGATGTACCCCTTAAATGTGTAGCAAATGTCAGTCATGGGCTGTACTGTGCCACCGCTAAAGACAGAACTGTGGGACATCCGTTTGTGCAAGAAATATTTATCACATGCCCATTACTCATCGTGGGTCCTTCTAGACTCGAGGGTACTACAGGGCACAAATCAGCCAAAAAATAGCTTTACAAACTTCTTGCCTTCGTGGAGTTGACATTCTAGCTGGGGTGGGGAAGAGAAAATGTAAATTAGTAAGTGTATGGCGTGGGCGTAGTAATAAATATCAAGGAGAAAAACAGTGCAGAAATGGGGGATGGGGAATGGCTGGGTTAGGAGAGTTGCCACTTGTTTGTTTGTTTGTTTGTTTGTTTATAGAAAGAGAAGGGAGGGAGAAAGGGAGGGAGAGACACATCAGTGTGCAAGAGATGTGCAAGGGAAACTATTGGTTGCCTCTTACATATCCCCAACTGGGGACCTGGTCTGCAACCCAGGCATGTGCCCCAACCGGGAATCAAACCAGCAACCTTTTGGTTCACAGGCCAGCACCCCGCCCACTGAGCCACCCCAGTCAAGGCACTTTATTTTATTTTTTAATATATTTAAAATTTTTTATGATTGATTTTTAGAGAGAGAAGGAAACATTGATTTGCTGCCACACTAATTTCTGCATTGGTTGGTCAGTTGCTCCATGTGCCCTGACCAGGCATCAAACCCGCAACGTTGGCGTAATGGGAATGATGCTGTGGCCCGCTGAGCTTCCTGGTCAGGGCTTCGGAGTTGCAGCTTTAGATTTGGTAGGGTAAAAAGCCTAGGGTAAGAGTGACCTAGGGTAAGAGTGACATTTGAGTCAACATGAGGAAAGGGAGAGAAAATAAGTCACACTCCTGTCTGGGGAAAGAATGTTCTAGGCAGAGGGAGAACAGGTGGAGAGCTCCCAAAATAGCAGCCTACTTGGCCAAAAAGGAGGGAAAAAGAGAAAGAAGCAAAATTTCAAAACTTTGTGAAGTTTTTTCTGTAGTAAAGCAACTGCCCTGGCCAGTTCTCTGGAACTAGTATCATCGGGATGGTCCTGGCAGCCTGTTACACTTGGCAACCTCTTTGGGGCACGTTTTGTAATTAACTGGGGCCATAAATGGAAGGCATCAGGTCCCTCTGATTTTATTAAAACATTTTAAATGCACTTAACTCATGGACATTGTTCATAGGTGACAAGTACATTCACTCTTTCATCTCTTAATTTAAAGGGTTGGCCGGGACTTCCAGGCCTTCCCGGACCTGTCGGCCCACCTGGCCCTCCGGGATTCTTGGTGAGTACAAAGTCGCCATTGCTATAGACACCATAAAACTAATCAAAGAATTAGAGCCAAAATTTGTAAACTGTTTTCTGGCTTGGTGCATTTTCTACTGTAATTATAATTTGTGGGCTTTTTTTTTTAGGGCTTGCCAGGAACCATGGGGCCTCCAGGACTTAAGGTAAATTATAGTTCCTATGTCCTATCTGCCAGAACATCCTAATCAATGTAAAAGCCAAACCTGGCCTGACTGCACACAGGGGTCCCTACCAGGGTGGGATGGAAGCTCCCCAGGCTTCCCCAGGTTCCCAGCAGGGAAGGGGGCGTGGCCGGCAGCTCCTCCCTCTCCCCTCTTGTCTCCCTGCACATCAGTGACTTGATCCCTGATACCGAGAGTCTTAATTCAGTGGTAAGGAGCTCCTTACCCGGAAAAGGGCTTGGATTGCTAGGCCATAGATTTCTCAGTTCTGATAACTCTCCGGATCACACACCATTTTATCCTGTACATTTTTATAGTGGGATGCATCCTGAAACCCATCTGATCTTATGCAAGTAATTAAAAGATGACTGACTATTCATGCACTCGTTAGGCAGGGTAGTGCGTGAGTTTCTATTACCAAGGCCTATTACTGGTGGCAGGGAGGAAACCAGTTTTTCCTCTACTCTGCTGCCTGGGGCCCTGCTAATTAACCTGACAAAGAGAAATTAATGGGAAATTAATGGGAGAAAAAGTTTATTTCACATGCACAGAAATGAAAATCCCGGAGAGTTTGTGTATTATTTTAACAAAAGGAGATAAATTTATAGGGAAATGATATTATAAAGGAAAATGGTTTGAGCTTCTGAGGGCGGTCAATTGTGGGAAAGTAAGAGTATGGGGGGAACTAATAGAAGAGAAGGGTCATTTCAGTAGGGTTTGTTCAGTAGGGTAAGTCAGTGTGTCTCCACTGATAAGAGTTGTCTCCTCTTACTGGAGCTGCAGAGGAGAGAGGGGACACGCCCACACAGGGACGTTTATACCATCTTTGGGCAGAGAGGGGTGGGTAGAGGACTTTTCCTGCATTTTCTGTTCCTAAATTGTCTCCAACTCAAAATCTGTACACTACAGTGGAATATTTGGGGGTGGCATGTTCTGATCCCCATCGTCAGTTTAAGGGAGAAAATGCTGAGCCAGGCAGAACCCCTCCCGGAAGTTAGTACTGAACAGCAGACACATGCAAAGGTGTGCACTGTCGCTAATCACCAGGGAAGTGCAAATAGAACCCACAGCGAGTCATTACCTCATGCCTGCCAGAATAGTTCTTATCAAAAAGTTAACAGATAACAAATGTGGGTGAGGATGTGGACGAATGGGAACCCTCGTCGCTGTTGGTGGGATTGTAAATTGGTGCGACCACTAAGGAAAACAGTATGGAGGTTCCTCCAAAAATTTAAGTAGAACGACCATGCGATTTAGCAATTTCGTTCCTGAGCATTTATACAAAGAATACAAAACACTAAATCAAAAAGTATGTGCACCCCATGTTCATTGTAGCGTTATTTATAATTGCGAAGACACGGAAGCCCCCTAGGTGTCCATCAGTAGATGAGTGGGTAAAGAAGGGGAGATAAAATGAAATATTATTCATCAATAAAAAAGAATGAAGTCTGTTCATTTGTAACAACTTGGACGGACCTCGATAGAGAGTGTGACGCTATGTGAAATGTCAGTCAGAGAAAGACAAACACGGCATGATTTCACGTATACAGAGATTCTAAAAAACCAAACAAGTGAACAAATGAAACAAAACGGAAACAGACTGGCAGATACAGAGAGCAAACCCCTGCTTGACAGAGGGGTGGGGCGCAGGGGAAGACAGCAAAGGGGTATATGAGGTGCAGACTTCTCATTATAAAATAAGTCAGACGGAGATAAAACACACAGCACAGGGAATAGTGAGGAATGGTGTAACTGTACAGTGATCACTTTGTAAGGTCTGTGAATGCAGAATCACTGTCCGGTACACCTGACACATGTAATATTGTATATCAACTATAATTTTTAAATAATACATTTTTACAAGGATGAAATAAATGGCGGTTGTGACCTTGGGGGGGGATGAAATTATAAATGTTCAGTTACAAATATTAGAACTTCAAAGGGTTTAGAGAACTTATTCGTAGTCTTTTCTAAGAAATAATTCGGTTTTGTATTTCCTGCAGGGTCACATGGGTGATAACGTGATCGGAGAAAAAGGAGAGCGGGTAACGCACACCCGGCGGCCTGTCTGGGGGCAGGGTACTCGCAGCCCCTGGCAGGGAGCCTCGCCTTTTGCTCAGGAAGCCACACGGCCATGAAGGCATCAGCGGTGGCCCAGGCGTTCCTTGGCTGTTTTCTTATGGAAGCACTAAAGGGGGACAGTAGATGGCTCAAATGCACCAGGGGGGATGGGGTTTAGTCTTTAACTCTTGAGCGTATTTGTCCGTAGGGTGCGAAAGGATTAAGAGGACCCCCTGGACCACCAGGCACTGTGACGGTGACACTGACAGGCCCAGACAACAGGACGGTAACTGCTGCATTTTATGACTGGGGTCGTGCCTTTCCATCTCTCTGACCTTGTTTGTGAACTTCTGTCATCCAAGCCCAGCCTGGCCGAGCCCAGTCCTCTCAGCCTCACTGAGCCTCTCGGTCTGATTCCTTCCCCTTTTTTTACTCACAAACCAGAAAATGTGAAAGCTGAATCAGGCTACTTCCAAGATCCGTGAAGGTAGAGTCCAGGGCCAGTTTTGCTCACCCTTTACCCTCAGCCTCTCTCATTGCCACTAACACAGAGAGGGTATTCAGTGAGCATTTTGAATAAATTACCCCCAAATGGGTGTGCAGCTCAGAGCTGTTGGGTGGAGAGGACCTAAAGATACAGATGGAAGGGTGTCATAATAACATGGGGCACTTTTATCGTTCCATTGTAACCCAAAGGACAATGTGTTCCCCATTCCTCTCCAAGGACACTGAGACCTTTTGTTTGGACACTAACATGGGCTTTCAGGGTGCGGAGCTGAGCCAAATGCTCAGAAGCAGTGAACCAGGGTGTAGCACACCGATCCTAGACACTCGGTTGGTCCTGGAATGTCTGGGAGGAGACGGCAAAGCAAGGAGGCAGCTGACAGTTTTCTAGTGGATGAACGAAGAAATAAACATAAACCATTCTGATCTTATGAACTTCTAATTAATTGTGTTTTAATAATAGCTTGATGGAGATCTAATTCACGTGCCCCAAAATTCACCCTCTTAAAGTATTCAGTTCACGGGTTTTAGTAATAATGAAGGTGAACAGCTTTCCTAGATATAATTCACATATCATAAAACGACTCAGTGTACAATTCAATGGCTTTTTGTATATTCATACAGTTTTGCAACTATTACCACATTCAGTTAGAACATTTGCATCACACCAAAAAAAAAAACCCCTTAGCCATCACTCTCCGTTACAATTTTTAATGAAAATTTTCAAAATAAAAGTTAAAACAAAACATAGTGAAATTTGATATCATAAAAATAATAATTCACATTGAAGAATGGGGAAAAAAATTGACCCAAAGGGAAAAAACTGATTTTTCCAGAGGTAATTAACAAAAATACAATTTTAAAAGTTTAAAACTTTACTGACTAAAAATTGATAGGAAAAAATATCTTATCTTGACAAAATCTTAATCTGGAAGATACGACCAGGGTGGGGAGAGGAATGAGTTTGAAAAAAATGCCTTCAACAGAAGCCACACATTGGAAAAACTATAATCGATACAATATGATGAAAGCAAAATCAAACTGGATTCATGAATCAAATCCTCATGGTGACACTTATTTAGAAAATAATTGATTGCAATGAAAATGATTTCAATATACTAAACATGAATGTAAAATACTTTAGAAATGATGTAATTGTGCTATAGAAAGCTCATTCAGCAATTAAATTAGTTTAATGCAGTTGGACCCAAACAATGCTTTCTTTTTAAAAACTATATTGTTTTGATGGGTTCACAGGTATAAAATTCCTAATGTGAAAAATGGTAATATGTCCTGTTACCAGGGGAGCATAAGTATTTGGTAAATTCAGCATATTAAACAGATAGAGGACTTTTCCAGGTTTATTCAGTGAAATCATGTTCCATCTGCTTGTAATGACCTTAACTTGTTTTGGCAGGACCTCAAGGGGGAGAAGGGAGACCAGGGAGACCAGGGCAGAGCCGGACCCCCTGGACCCTCAGTAGGTCATTTAGAGTCACGTTGTTCCTTTGAAATGCAAAGTGAAACCTTAGTGAGCATTTTGATGAGTGATCTACTTTTAAATCTTAATGTTGGCTACAGACCAATAGTAATTGACCACCGAGGTCATGGAAACTCTGGCACTATTTTACGGCCGCTTCTAGCTGAAACCCTTGCACTGTTTCACACGTACCCAAGGTCCCCCATCTCAGAATTCACTTTCAGCATCTGGGTTTTTAGCACCTGTTTTTTAATTAACTGACACTCATAAATAAGATTTCCCTCCTAGATGACCCATCATTTTAACATTTTTAAATACAGCAGAATAATCAGAGGGGAAAAGTGAATAAAAATCAATGTCAGTCAAAATTCAATAATTCGTAAAATTTGACATAAGTCTCATTAATACAGGGGCCACCTGGAGATTCTTATGGATCAGAGAAAGGTGACCGTGGAGAACCTGGCC